>BSBK01013864.1:112500-116514 GCA_027943335.1 Chamaecyparis obtusa | reverse complement strand
TCCAATCATAGATCGGTATAGGGTCTGATCAACTTCTTTTGAATCATCATTTTTGGTAAGTTTTAGTCCAGTACACATGGGTGTACCAACTGGTTTTGAATCTTCCATACCAAACTTCTTAAGTATTTCCTTAATGTATTTAGATTGAGTAATGTATATACCATTCTTGCTTTGCTGAATTTGAAGACCAACAAAGAATTTTATTAAACCAAACATAGACATTTCAAATTCTTTGTTCATTTGCTCTGAAAATTCTTTGCACTGATCCTCATTCCCTGTAAATATAGTGTCATCCACAAATATTTCTGCCAATACAATTTTGTCATCTGGTCCTTCTTTAATATACAGATTGCTGTTATCATTAGCTCTTTTGAAATTAATCTGAATCAAATAGTTATGGAGTCTTTCATACCATGCTCTAGGAGCTTGTTTTAAACCATACAATGCTTTGTGTAACCTGCAGACCATGTCCCTTTTATCTGGATCAACAAAACCTTTAGGTTGTTCAATGTAGACTTCTTCATCAAGAATTCCATTGAGAAATGCAGATTTTATATCCATCTGATATACCTTAAATCCTTTGTGTGCTGCATAAGCAAGTAGAGTTCTTACACCTTCTAATCTTGCAATAGGAGTGAAAGTTTCTCCATAATCTATACCTTCTTCTTGAGAATAACCTTTACATACTAGTCTAGCTTTGTTTCTAGATACTTGACCATCTTCATTCAGCTTATTCTTGAATACCCATTTTGTTCCAATTACATTCTTATCTTTAGGTCTAGGTACAAGAGTCCAAGTTTTGTTCTTTTGTATTTGTTCTAATTCTTCATTCATTGCTTCAATCCAACTTTCATTTCCAATGCATCTTTGATATTTCTAGGTTCAAAATCAGTAAGCAGACATGTACCTTTTAGCTTGCTTCTTGTCATAGTACCATCTGATTTGTTTCCAATGATTTGATCTGGTGTATGATGTCTTTCTGACATATTTGGCTAGTATAGGTTCCTTGCCTTTTGAATGATTCATCTTGTTGTCTTCTAGGATCTCTTCTTCAGGTTGCTCGGGCTTGGTAGATATTTGCTCGGTAACTTCAGGCTGAGACTCGGTCTGAATTTCTTCCTGTGACTCGGTTTGAACTTCTTCCTGTGACTCAGTTTGTGACTCGGTAACTATGCTCGGCTCGGTAGATATAGTTTCCTTACTGATAGTTGAGCCTGCCAATGTTTCAGGTTCAATGTAAATGAATCTTCTGTAGTTCTCAGGTTCCCTTTTGCTTTCTTCCCTCAGTCTTTTCTGCAAACTCATCAAATTTTACATGTATACTTTCTATGACTTTGTGAGTAGATAAGTTCAGACATTTGTATGCCTTGCTTTTGCTAGAATATCCTAGGAATATTCTTCATCACTTTTCACATCAAATTTATTTCTTCTGGATTCTTTTAAGATATAACACTTGCTACCAAATATTTTCATGTAACTTACATTGGGTTTATAGCCATACCATAATTCATAAGGAGTTTTGAATGTGTCTTTCTTCAATTTTACTCGGTTCAGGGTATGAACTGCAGTGCTGATAGCTTCCTTCCAGTACTTTATAGCAATGTTCTTTTCTATCATTAGAGTCCTTGCACAATCCATAATAGATTTGTTTCTTCTTTCTGCTATTCCATTCTGCTCAGGAGTTCTAGGAGCTGATACCTATCTTTTGATTCCTCTTTCAATGCAAAAGTTGTTAAAATCATGGGAGATGAATTCACCACCTCTGTCTGATCTTAAGCATTTCAATCTTTTCCCTGTTTCCTTTTCCACTCTTGCTAAGTACCATTTGAACTTTTCAAATGCTTCTGATTTTTCTCTTAAATACATAACAGTCATCATTCTATAATAATCATCAACGAAAAGAATAAAGAATTTATCTCCAGTATAGCTTTGTATTCCAATAGGTCCACATAAATCAGTATGCACAATTTCCAAAATTTCTTTAGACTGATAGTTCTTACTCTTGAAACTAGTTTTACTCATTTTGCCAATCTGACAATTCTTACATAGACCAGTGTCAGGTTTCTTCAAAGTAGGAATGCCTCTAACCTTCTTGAATTTTCTTATTTTTATCATGTTATCAAAGTTCACATGACATAACCTTTTGTGCCATAGCCAACTTTCTTCTATTTGAGCAATAAAGCATGAATATTCACTGAGATCAAGATAGAATAAGTTACCTTTTGTTTGTTTGCCTGATCCAATGAGTTTTCCTTTTCCATGCAGCAGTCTTGCTTGACCATTCATGAATTCAACCTTGAAACCAGTGTTGATTAGCTGTGCTACACTTAGAAGATTATGTTTATAGTCCTTCAACCCAATAAGCATTATCACATATGAGTTCTTTGGTTAAAGAGATTCTTCCTTTTCCTTTTATACAACAAGGTTCATTGTTTCCAAATCTTACATTACCACTATCACAGTCTTCTAGATATTCAAATTTTGTCTTGTCACCAGTCATGTGGTGTGAACATCCACTGTCTATTATCCATATTATCATCTTTGCTTATATGAGAAATAAGTGCCATCTTATCTTCATCATCATCAGATTCATCTTTTATAGCAATAAAGACAATTTCTTCTTCACTATCATCAGAATCTTTAGCCATAAAACATGATTTCTTACCTTTATCCTTGTATGATTTGAAATTCTTTTTGCCATATTACTTGTGACTTCTCTTCTCTTCCTTGACTTGCTTGTTTGGGCACCTAGCTGCAATATGTCCAATTTCTTCACATGAAAAATAGATTAAAGGAGTTTTACCTTTATACTTACCTTTCCCTCTAGAGTACTTCTTTGCAAGTAATGCTTCTACAATTTCAAGATCACTATCAGAACTTTCTTCTGATACTTCTTCACTTTCTGACTAAACTTCTTTAATTTTCTTGTTCTTCTTTAGTGAAACCTTGGCCTCAAATGCTGATTCAATATTTTTGGAACTAGGAACATAGTTGTCATAGTTGTCTAATTCAAAGGTTGTCAATCTTCCAACTAAAGCATCCAAAGTTATATTGTGGTTTGTTTCACATCTTCTTTCTTGAATAGCTGATACTCTTATTGCATAGATAGGGAGTAATGTTCTGAGTACCTTAATTATAACAGTCTCATCTGAGATGTTTCCTCGAGAAGCTCTAATTGCACTTACACTTGCTTTGATTCTTTCAACATATTTTGCAATGTTTTCATCTTCCTTCATATTCATCTTGTCAAACTGTCCTCTTAGGCTTTCTGCTTTGGCTCTTTTCACATTTGCATCACCACCATATATTTTCTTCAGTGCCATCCACATTTCATATGCAGTAGTGCAGTCTTTAATATCATCAAGTTCTTCATAGCTGAGAGCAGATGCAATGTCTATCATCATGGTGTTGTGAGTCTTTTTATCTGCAATGTCTTCAACAGTTAATGCGCCATTAGGAATTGTGTATTCTTCATCAATGTATTTGCATCTTGAATCACCAATGGAACCTAGATGAAGTTGCATGAGACCTTGCCATGCTGAAAAGTTATCTCTATTGAGCTTTGGAGTTTCCCTCTTGTAAGACATCCTGATCTTTAGCTTAGGTCCTTGAAACCCTTCCTGCAAGCACCAAAAGCTCTGATACCAATTGATGGAATATGGATGAAGTGACTGAGAGGGGGGGTGAATCAGTCAACCATAAAACACTTCACAATTAATTCTTTCCAGATCCCTTAGGATATCTTAACAAATGTTATCTGTTTTAGCACTCGGTAAATAGATTGCAGTAATATTGAAGATGCAGAAAGTATTAGCAAAATTATCTTTTAGATATTCATCAGCACTGGTGTATGATTAAGATAGCAATTAAGAACACAAGAGACACAAGATTTAACGTGGAAACCCAATATGGGAAAAACCACCAATGTATCTAGATACTGATTTTCACTTTTCTAAAGTGATGCCCGGTTAGAAGCCAACCCGGTAAAAGGTTACAAAACACACTGTTAGGTGT
>BSBK01013864.1:12500-107500 GCA_027943335.1 Chamaecyparis obtusa | reverse complement strand
TACCATTTAGTCATACAAATTCATTCTTTATATAGATTTTTTTTTTCTGCTTAATCCTCCTTTATCACATTTTATTTTGATTAATATTAGTCATCCAATTCATTTCACAAGCTTATTCAATGTATTTAGATCTGGGTAACACATTTTATGATTACCTTGGAACTTGAACTTTCTTGAAATTTGTTTCTTCTCTTTTTACCACTTAGATCTATACCATAGATCATCATCATGAATTTCTATGATCGTAGATCTCTCCAACTAACTCTTCCTTATCATCGTAATCTTCTAGCTCATCATAGCTCATCATTAAATGTAATTACGATCCTTTTATTTAATTTATGTTCCCTGCTCGGTGGATAACTCACTGAATTTAAGTTATCTTCGCTCAGTGACTGAAAGTTCTTCCCAATGTCTTGAATTCCTTTTCATTTATCAAAAAATGCTTTCCTTTTAACTGGATGATTTTTCCTTTTTACCAAATAACATTTTCGTCTTAGTAGCCAAAACTATTTTATGTATCGATTTGATTAATCTTCTTTACTAACTTGATATAATCACATGTTAGGCAAAAAAAAATTATATCAACATAATATTAACATTGTCTGATTTTTATCAGTTTCCCAATTAAATTCTTCATCTTCAAAAAATTTCACTTCTTCTTCTTCTTCTTAACTCATTCAACTTGTATTATACTCTGAATGATATGGAAACACAATATAAACTAGATATCAATTGCTTGACATCAATGAGAAGATAAAAACTGATCTAACCTTTCTACTATCTTGTATCCCTCTGATCTTTGTCGGTCTTCATCATCATCACCATCAGTTATAGTAACAAAAAGTCATATTATTTGAGTGCATGTCATAAAGAGAAAAGGGCATCATTTCCCTTAGCAAATTATGGATGGCTAAGATTCTCTAAATGGTACTCATTGCCTATTCCAGCACTTGCAATCGTTAGATTAAAAAAATAGGTTGAAACTTTCCAGAATGTAAACGCCTATGGGGCAACAAGGTTGTTTTAATTTAAAATAATGAATAAGGTTATTTTAAAATATGAAAAATAACACATAACACCCTATTAATATCTATAGCCAATATGAATGATTGAAACTAATTTCAATCTACCCGATCACTAAAATGATAAAGGGGTTAGTTTTCTTTGTAAGGATTTTAATTATAAAAGTAAAAATGGGTTATTTATTTGTTTTGATGGTTATGAGCCATTTATGGAAAATATCATGTATAAAAGGGGGATTATTTTCTTGTGAAGGACTTGAGTGAGCTTGGAGAATTATTGTAATTCTTGAGGGGAAATTATTGTGAGAGATTGTTAGAAGGATTTTTTTAAATTTTTTTTAATTTTTTGAGAGGAGATTACAATGTGTTATTATACACCAAAAAATAGAGAGAGAGAGAGAGAGAGAGAGAGAGAGAGAGAGAGAGACTTTGAATGTGGTTAAGCTTGGATGTTGTAATAAAAAATGTTTTTTCCTAGCGACATTAATAAAGCGGTCCTTGAATTGAGAAGCCGACCCAGAGATGTAGTCCTCAAGAATGAACTCTGTTATAAAATTGTTTGCATCTCTTCTATTTCTTTCTTGTTATATCATTTCTTTTAGTTTTATATTCTCTCTTTAATTTTATTGAAAACATAACTAATTAAAGGTGTTTAAAAGAATAACTCAATTTTAGTAATCTCAACAGTTTAAACACAATCACAAATTACTATTGTGATCCAGGATTTAAATACGTAATTGGATTAAGATTTGGAAAAATTTAACATCCTATTTTATATATCAACAAGATACATGCATTCTGCAAACTTGTGAGCATTAGAAAGCTAAACAAAATTGAAAACTAAAATTGCCAAAAATGATTCTCATGCAGAATACCATCTCAAAGCGAGAACCTAACTTGAGATGATGGAAGTTCCTCCATCCTCTGATTCTGCCAACTTCCATATGTGATGGTTCAAATTCCTAAAGAAAAAATTGCATCACTACCACAAGCATCATGAATAAAATGCTCATCATCCATTGAATCTTCATCTTCAATGGGAGAAAATCTTTCTTCAAGGAAGGATGGAAGGGAAAATAGGATAATAATTAGACAATACAGAGACCAAATTTCCATTTTTGATAGTATTATATTCAAGGATAAAAAATATACACATATAAAAATTATATCTCCATTTGTAGGGAATACTCCATTCTCCATGTCAATTGAACCAAACAATCTTTTATCACCATTCGTACTTCTCCAAACCAACCTAAAGGATAAGAATTGGCACCATAGACAAAAAATGAATAAGGGTGATTGAAAAAATAGTATTGGAAATTTACAGTTTCCCAATGAACATTATTTTTGTTGAGAGTTTTACCAAACCATAAGATGTGTGTAACATTATCTACAATATTGAAGGATTTCAAATAGATAGGATATTCCAATACCTTTTTAATGCTTCCCCTTGTAGAAACTTCATCATTAAAGAATTCAAAATATGTTGTTTCCTTATACCCATAGCTCAATCAACAAATTTGATGAAAATCTCCATATGATTGTTTCCCTTGTATCTTTTGATGAAATTCAAGTCTTCTAGTAAATGTGAAACTGTAATAATATTTTTCTTTATATCAATATAGGCCCTTCAAAATAGAAGACGTAAACTTGTAAATGTTTCAAATTAAAATTATATTTTTTTAACACTATCATTCCTTAAATGTCTTCTATCATTATGGACACAACTTCAATCACACTTTGAGTCTCAATGAAAAAACCATTGTCTGCACCGCCTCCCGAGTCTCATCCAAAAAAAAAATTTACTTTTTTTTTTAAATTTCCTTCATTTGATGTAGGGAATCATGACATGGATGAAGAACAAATATCATTTCTCACAAGCTGAAAACATGCATTTAGATGTTAGATAAATCAACAGTTACCAGAAAAGTTTTTTAACATTACCAATGCTTTGAATCCTTCAGAAAGTATGCTTAAATATGAACATTAGGATGTATACGGTAAAGATATTAAAATTAGTAGTAGAACTTTTAATTTGAGACACTCTATTCATATAACATTCTTCATATGATTTTCTATAGAAAAAAAGATTTTGTACAATTAAAATATGTGGAGTGAATCGGATCACAAGGTCTAATCGAGGGCTTGTAGTTGAAAAACTGAAAGAAAAACTCCATAACTCAAATTTTATTTATATTTTTGTGCATTGCATTAGCTCTCATTCCGCCCTGTGTAGGATTATTTCAAACAACACATGCTCCAATATGTAGGCTCTGATACCATATGACATAGTTGGAGACTAAATCCATCGATAATATTGACTAGCACTTGCATCTTTGAGGGGTGCAAGGGTTACACCGATAGTAAAATATATGTAAGTAATATATGATCTAGTATATTTATGGATCTTTATTCCTCTTGATTTCTATATCTCTTTCTATACCTTTATATCTGCTTGATTTTTCCTAAATAAACCCACTTGGAGTTGAGAGAAATTTAACCCTTTTTTATTACATTTACTTTGACCTTTAAGAAATGAAATCATATTAAAGTACAATACTATACACTAAATGATCATAGATGCAAGACTGGTTGGTTGTATTCCCTTGCTAGTAGGGCTTCGGTTCATATGTTTTGAGAAGAACTCAAAAAATAATAAAGATTCCAAACTATTCAGAGCAATTTTTGAAAGTTGTTTTGATCACTAGTTCATCTTCTTGAATTTGAGAATTATGGTCTATTGTTCTAGCACACACATTATTACCCTTTTTAACAACATGGTAAAATCTTTCTACAAGGGTAATTCTTGTGGCAATGCCGTAGTCTAACCGAACATGTGTGTGAACACTAAAACTCAAAATCTGTATTAACCATCACCTCAAATAAAATCTAGACATCTTATTGCCTGCTCTTAACCAATTTTCAAAGATGCATAATTACTTTCTATATATAATAGACATATTATTACTTGCTTCTCACAACTTACCAAAGACATATTAACCTCAACTCCAGTTCTCCCATTCACTCCATCCACCCACCTCACAACATGTCCCAATGTTGATCATGACCAAATCCCCCTATCATGTTCCCTTTCCATCATTCCATCCAAACACTTTCTTCCTCCATATCCCTCACCCCACACATATCCACCATCACAACCATCTTATCCATACTTTTGCATAAGCCACTCATCCAATGAACACTTCAATGTTGATCTTTGTGTAATTACAAATCAAGTTCCTCTCTCTCTCTCTCTCTCTCTCTCTCTCTCTCTCTCTCTCTCTCTCTCTCTCTCTCTCTCTCTCTCTCTCTCTCTCTCTCTCACACACACACACACACACACACATTAATACCAAAAATATAAATATGTTGATAATTTTTCTTTAACTTGTAAATTTTATCTTGTGAATTCTTATATCCATATAAAATTGTTTAAAATAGATTTATAGTCAAAATTTAATCTATAAGTATATTTAATAATAAAATAGCAATGGATCTTCTAGGGCAAGGTGTCACTCACAATGTGTTTGATTAATTGTTGATTGCTTTGAATTTAAAATTTATTATCTTTACAATATGTTTGATTAAAATTTGTACCTATAGAATTTGAGTATTAATTACTTTAAGCTTAAAACTTACTTTATTCCATTCACAAATACTAAAATATAATATAATGTTTTTATTTTTTAATTAAAATAATTATACTATATATAAGATCATAGTTATATCCAACATTTTTGACAATAGGTACCCCTAGATATTAATACTCTCATTTGTGTTATTGATGTTTCCTTAATTGGTGATAATATATTAAATTTTAATATTTATTTTGAATAATATGTTGATATTTATGATTATGATTTTCATAAAGTTGGGTCTTAAATTTCACATTGATCACAAAGATGCTTTGACCAATATTGTGTATGGTCGCATGAACTATTAATCGTTTGATCATTGGAATGTTGGTTTTCTCATCCATTTAACCTTCAAGATCCAATGAATGAAGTGTCGCTTGTCATGGTTTGATTATTCATTTTGATTTTTTTTCTCCTAATCCTTGTCATCTTTTTTATATTTTTTTAGTCATAGATTTTATGTTAGAATATTCTAGATCTAGCATGTTTCATTAATTAAAATAAAAAAATACCTCCATATATAACTTTTTAGAAAGTTAACTAATTTAGTTTTGAACATATTTGAATTTCTTATATCTACTTTTATATCTTTCTTACATTCACCTCTCTCTATCAATATCCCATTTCCTCTATTTCTTTTTTATCAAAGGGGAGAAAAGCATCTCATCTTCCGTGCTGCACTATCCCGCTTTGTGGACCCTTGAGCGTTGCAAAGGTACATGTCTAAAATGAGTTCCGAAAGCCAACATCATATCAGTGAAAAATGGAAGGGAAAATCCCAAGTAAAGATGGTTCCTTTGGTGGGAGAGCTTATACATTCTAGGAACTCGCTTTCGCAGAGGGCTTGAAGCACACTCCATCATCGATCAAATTCTCTAGTTGAAGGACATAAGTATTGATCGACTAATTGCATGGTTAAATTTGTCCTGGCTAAATAATGTTAAATAATGTTTAATGCTACGTTATTCCCATCTTCAGAATTAAAGAAAGAAACTAAGAAATGAAACAAGTCCTACCAGAAACTGGACAAGGATGTACAACCAATTCTTGGGTGAATATATGTCTCGTCTCTGTTTTACCAAAAATACTGTAGGAATCAGCAGGCTTGTATCCTATACTGTGATGCTGGACATGGAGTTGTTCATTTGCATCAGGGAATTCCCTGTGAGCTGTCTTTAAATGAAAAGAATGCTTTGATTCAAGTGCATTTATCTGGAGCACAGCTACTTCAACTTTTTTTTGTCCATCACAGGATAAGTTACCACTTTGTGATGGTAACTCATATCCTTTGGCACAGGATTCGGTCATGTAGTGTTGTATCCATGGGCTTGCCGAAACTGCCCGAGGAGTTAAAACGCCTAGATGCCATGCTCTATTGTAATTTAGCTTTAACCAACATCCTTTTCGAAATACTTTAAGCTGTAATGAATGATATCACTTGAGAACATTATATAATATAAAAACAAACATATTGCATGAAATGCCAATGAGCAGGGCCCTCATGGTTGGCCTGCTTTGAAAAATCTTCTCGTTGGCCCTACGTAACAACAGATAATCTGGATCAGACGATTAGATTGAAAAAATGAGAACACCTTATTGATAGGTTTCAGAAAATTGGGCCTTGATTCAGCACAATTTGTATCAGACAATTCATTCTGCTTAGGACTCTGACCATGAGTATCAAAGAAACGGTATTTTTTTTCATACATCTGCTCTACAAATGATGCCTCTATCGATCTTAGATATGAGCTATGCTTTTTGTCTGTCCATGCTGAGTCCAAAGAATCGTCCATCTCTGTAACCTGCACTACAAAAAGTTCAGTGCATAGAAATATTTCTATAGCTTCAGAAAAATATATAATTCAGTTTGCTTCCTTATCTGCTTCCTAAGAGAATTGAGTTCTATGCTTTGGTTACTTAGGTACTTTAAACAATTATAAAACATGAACAAAACCTTTATTATACACAACAATAAAGTAAAATGTTCTCGCTGCCCTTTGTTGGAGAATGTCAGATCAGACCAAGCAATTTTTTTAAGAAAGGCGTTTTTCAGTGAGGCATTTTTTGATGTTCATAGTTTTGAATCAAGCTGATAGGATCTACAAAGACATTTACATATTGGAAGTTGCTGATAAATTGGCGATCATAATGTTTATAGTGGGTTGGATGAATAGATAATGGTGAATCAACGAATGTAATGTTTTGGGTTGAGTGAAATTTTGTTATGTAGGCCAAAATCAGGGCAACGATAATCATACATAGTCAAATGTTAGTAGTGGTTGGGGTGATGCTTTTAGTGCTTTTATATACACACGACCAGCACATGAAGTGTTCGAAACAAGACCAGACTGGTCTTAAGCTAAAATCAATTGCCCGCACACTTGACAAATATAATTGCTCAACTCAGGCGCATTACAACAACCGTTTAAGAAATATGCAGAAAGATCAAATTTGCCTTGTACAGCATCCCTGTTATCCTTGCCTCTGCCCTATTAGAATACGGATACGAAAGAACCTCCTTCACTTTCCCGTGGATGTTGGAAGCAGAGATAAATTCTGTCGCACGGCAGAGCCAACTCTATGCATGTGGAATAAAAGCATATTGCCTTGTTCCAATCCTTATTCCGAAAGCATTTGTTGCCTTCATTCCGCAATTGAAGCAAACTCTGAGCCAACGAAATCTCTTCCTTTCCTGGAAAAGAAGCTATGTGCCCTTCCATTGATTCGATCTGCCAACGAAGCTTCAAATATTTCTCTTGTGCTTCTAACAGGGCTTCTTTGTATAACTCTTAAGAATCTTGTAACTCAATCTTTTCGACTGATAGATCTCAAATGTTTGCCAGATCTCCCCGGTTTCGTCCTGTCTTCAGCAATGCCACTTCTCTTCTATAAATTTAAGACGTAAATGCTTGAAAAACACCAAAAATGTTTTTTCCTGCCACGTTTTCCGACCCGCTCATTTTGGCTGCCAACTGTTACCTATGTTGTCTCCCACCCGTCATTTGAAATGACGTTTGCTAAATATTTAGTGTACTATCTTACGGCGGCTGTATTTGCTGTGATCATTGTAAAAGCATTCTCTTTTGGCCACATACATGCAACCTACACAGGAATGAGTATGAATGCGGACAACAGTAGCGCGCACAGACTGCCACGTGAGGCCCGCGTTTCACAATTTTCGAATGTCGTTCTCTCGTTTCCCGGCGTAAGACTGCCGGAATGTCTGAAAATTCCGACGGGCATCTCCCCGGAGAAAGCCTATCGGCTTAATTATAGTTTAGAGGAATAAATAAACAATGCATAACTGACAAATACAATTTTGCAACTGATCACAATGTAATAACAACCTGTTAGATAGTTATGCCAAAAGAAACTTGTAAACATATCTCTCTAAGAACTATGGAAACATTGGTAAAAAAAAAAAAGTTTTAATATGTTGATGTTGTCTAGAAATATAAAAAATTATATGGTAGAAATCTTAGAAGACATGGTGTTAGTTTTACAAATATCCAATTGATATGTAGATTTGATGATGAGGAACTTGACAAGCCAGTTTGGAAGAATAATAGACATGAAAAAGGAGGGAAATGGAGGGAAATAGAGATTCCAACCCTCAAAAATTTTATCTTATTTTATTACCTAAGAATAATACAATTGGCTTTTCAACTATTTAAAAATCTAACCAGCTTTTTTAAAACTTTAGATATAAGTTTTCAATTCTTACAAGCCCAATCCTCGGTTTTCAAATACTAAAAACCCAATGAACTTTTTAAGAATCAAAAACATATATGTGGACATATGTATGTACTACACATACTTTAATATATATATATATATATATATATATATATATATATATATATATATATATATATATATATATATATATATATATATATATATATATATATATATAGTACCATCTTAAAATGGAGGCACTCATTATTTAAGGCATTTTATTTCTTGTCCTTTACAAAATTTATGAACCATGGATGGATTTGTGCTTGATCCCCTTTTTCTCCTATTCTATCTCATATCTTCCACTTTGAATTGTACAGTTTTTGAGACCTCAAGGATAGCTCCCTATGGGGCCAACCCTAGAACATGTCAACTAGGTCAACCTATTATGTGAGGATTTTAAATTCTGGGGCAAATATTGTCTCTAGGAATTAAATTACAAAATTGGGTGATCCCATTGGCTTGCTTTGTTTTCCTACCTAAAATCTAGTATAAAAGGAAGCCTAAGAACCTCATTTTGACATCCGTTAACTTCCAACAATCACACGAGAAAGTTTAAGAATTCAAGCATTCATCAAGTATTCAAGATTCAAGGATCCTTTGTGAGCATTTCCTCTTCAAGATCTACCATTTTTTTGGCCATCAAGGGAGGAGATTTATATTGAGGCATTCATCATCTTTTTCATTGATGCACATTTACATCCATGGCTCCATGATGTGGTTTTGGTAGATCCATTGCATTTGTGGAGATTTCCTACACCCGTCATTCCAAGTTCAACATCTACAACATACAAGCATTACAAAATCTTTGTTGACAAGGGTTTCTACAAGAAAGTTGAATACTTACATTTGTCTTCTTTCCTTTATATATTTACATTTTAATTTCAAGGTTGATTCCTCAATCTAGGGCTTGACCAAGGAATGCTCTCATCCACACAAACCCCCAAAAAAGTTTTTCTATGTACAGGAGCAAGATATCAAAATTACAACCACAACTCTAGAAACTACTTGGTGAGATATTTTTTAAGAAGTTAGGTAGACTTTTCTACAGTGTTCTAGGAACATGGTGACTTCATGTAAAAGTGTCAAGAACATGCTCCACTAGGTGGGCCTATTTGTGGAGGTGTGAGAAAAATTAAATTTTATGGCTTTTTTGTTGTGATTGTGAATCTGTAGTCAAAATTTTGATCACTTGTTCAGATATATAGTTTTCAAAGAAAAAAGGCATATTTCTCTACACATTTCAAGGTGATTACTCTATCATTCATTTCATTTCTTAGTCTAGACCTATTTTCATATCTTAATTGGGCTAACTGCATACACTTAGCACTTAGATCTATCTTACTTTTCTCATTAAATCAATTGGCTCAATTGAACATTTGCATTTACACATCTTTAATGAAATCCTATATTGCATGAAAGATGACTTTTTTGCATACTTCCTTGATATAATTTGGGTTTATCATAGGCATCCCTTCATCTTCTTGGGTTTTGCTAATCTAACTTGGGTTATATGGAGAGTTATGAACTTGGAAGTCCCTCTTTCTCTTGTATTTTGATTGTTAGTGTTAGAATGGTTAATTAATGAGCTCATCTCACATATTTTATATTGTTGGATTCACTAGTATCTATTTCACCCCTAAATATTTTGGTGAACATGACGTGTTATAACTTCTTTTTAATCTTGGTGTCTTATCTTGTGTGTTCACCTTCACTAAATATTTTGGTAAACTTGACACATCTCTCCTTTTTTTATTTTAGAGTTATATCCCTTGATATCCCTTTTTTCATTATTCTTTTACCTTATTTTGGTGAATCCAATGCATTCCCCCTTTCATTACTAAATTTGGAGTTAGATTTAGCTACATTTGTGTGATTAGTGTTGATCCCTAAGTTTTTTTGTCTATTAGTATCTTACACTTAGTCAATTTATAGGAAATGTTGGTGGGTCATTACTGTGACCAAGTCATCATGTATAGGCCGAGTTATGTGTAAACTTGTATATTGTACATTTACCTATTAGGAATAACAATCCACAATACAACTAAGAGGGGGGGTGAATCAGTTGTATAACATATTATTAAACTTTAATCTTTAAGCACCACAATATCAGATCCAATGAACACAATGAATGCCAACACAATAACACAATATTTTGGTCTCAGGGAAAGCTTGTTAAAGGTAAAAACCCCGGTGGAAATTAGCACCCACAAATGATGTACTGAGAGTATAGTTATCCTTGTTAGAAGATATAGCCCTGTTAGGAGCTTATTGAAACATTATACTACATAGTCCTTTTTAGATGACAGACCATTTTAGGAGTCAAGAACAAAAGGGAGGGCTCACTACCCAAAGAAGGTTAATTCCACCTTCAGAAGTCATTGTTCACAACACAAGTGTATATGAAGCAACACACAATGTTTTGAACTATTTCGTAGCAACTATCTTTGCTTGATTAGTTCCATTGAAGTCCACCAAGAAACCTCTGCTCTACATACAACAGACACAAGCTCGCAACTTTCACAACCTCTCTATATCATACTCTTTTCATGCTTATCTTTTCCCAAAGAAAAGACCTTTCATTTATACCTTATTACAATTCCTATAAACAAGTCGGCCCATAAAGCTTTCCTAATTACAAAAAAATTATATAAACCCTTGATAAGATACACATAGTATCTAGGAAAAGTCTACAATGATTACATTACAACAATCAAGGATCGACATCTTGAATTCAAGTTCACCATCCATAATACATGCTACATCTCTGTAGTCAGTTTCCAAATATATCACCTTCTAGAGTGTATGCCACAACTGATGTCATTCTAGATTCTGTACCTTGCACAGTTAATACAAAATTCCTCAATACTCTATCTTTTATCTTTGAAGTTCGCATGCACAGATTCCGCATCATTAGAACGTTATACACAAAACTCAGAGACTAACTCTGTCATTTCTTACTGTCACAATCAGTGACTAGTGTTCACCAAAACAATTGTAACTCATCCAATATGAAACATTAAATGATGCGATCTTGGATATAAGATCACAACATCCTCCTTAACTCTCATCTGTCTTCAAAGCATCTAAAACATTCATACAGTGTCCGTACGCTATGATTACCAATCTAATTCCCTCATAGAGTCATATGTTGACATCAATGACAAAACACAAATGACAATAGTATGAGTGCCCATTTAGTAACGTAGTGATTAAACATATTAAATGTCTCAATCACCTCCCCATGCATTGGCAATATCCAACAATCTCACCCTTTGGCATTGATGTCAACATATGGGAAAATCTTATCCCAAAGTTACATCAATTCAAAGTTCTGCAACCAAATACTCTCCCCATATAGTAGCGATTTTATCATAGCAACACTTCCCCTTTGACAACAATGGCAAAGGGTGTCATGAAGCTTTGGCTTCCTTCACAGATAAACGTTCTTCCATGATCACTCCCCCTAAGGAGCAGATCCCTACATCTAGTCCAAATAATGATAAGGCTCTAAATACCTCTGGACTAATGCATCTTTGCATCCTTTAATTTTGACTAGGAGGGGCTTGAACCCCCATCATACCTCTGAGATATTCAAAGGTTTCTTTTGGTAGTGGCTTTGTGAAGATGTCTACAATTTTTTATTTTGTACTAATGTATTCTAATTTGATTTCCTTTTCTTCCACCTTGTCTCTCAAGAAGTGATACTTGATAGAGATATGTTTAGTTTTGGAGTGCATCATCGGATTCTCTGACATATTCACTGTACTAGTATTATCAGAATGGATAACCATGGGCTCATCAAAAGTTATTCCAATCTCTGTCAGCATTTGTTTCATCCAAACAATCTGAGTGCAATTTATAGCAGCAGCAACATACTTTAATTCAGCAGTAGATTGTGATATACAATCTTGTTTCTTACTTAGCCAAGAAACTAACTTTTTCCCAAGGAAAAATGCACCACCACTTGTACTTTTTATGTCATCAATATTTCATGCCCAGTCATCATTAGTATAAGCATGAAGTTCAAAGTTATCATTTATGTCATACCATAAGCCATAGTCTATGGTACCTCTTAGATACTTCAGTATCCTTTTCATAGTAGCTATATGTGTTTCTTTGGGTTCTGCCTGATATCTAGCCACAATTCCAATGGTATTAGCAATATCTAGTTTGGTGTGGGTCAGATATTGTACTCCTCTAACCATGGATCTATACAAAGTCTAAAAAATATACTTTGATTCATCATCAGTTGATAGCTTGTTACCAATCACAATAGGTGTTCCTATTGGTTTACAATCTTCCATTCCAAATTTCTTAACCAATTCTTTGAGGTACTTGGTCTGAGAAATAAAAATACCATTCTCGTTTTGAGTTATTTGCAATCCAAGAAATAATTTCATTTCACCTATCATGGACATCTCAAATTCACTTTCCATTTCTTCAAAAAGTTCATCTCCTTCTACAGTAGTAGTAACTTCTTTTATCTCTGCAATCTGATTATTGTCATACATTATTTCTTGTATCCAAAACTTCTCATCTATTCTTACATTGTTGCTTTCAATCATCTTCCTCAATCTCAGATTGAAACATTTGTAATCCTTTCTTTTAACAAAGTAACCAAGGAAGATTCCTTCATCACTTCTAGCATCAAACTTCCCTATCTCATCATCTCTCTTGATATAACACTTACTACCAAATATTCTGAAATATTTTAGGGTAAAAGCACAATCAGGTGTCACCTTTTAGGCTAACTTATCAGGACAACTAAATTTTAGTATTTCTAACTAAAAATTAATTTTGGTTAAACATATGGTCTAGCTAGATTCATTCTAGCTAAGTTAGATAAGTTATTTAACTTTTCCAATTGGAAATATCTATTAAATGCATGTTTTATACCACTTTGGGTCCAATTACCATAAAAAAAAAAATTATTTCAGAAAAGTGGCGTTTCAATAACTCCTAATATTTTTAATGACATTTTTTTGAAAATAAAAAAATACCCTTTTGTAGAGATCAGAGTCAAGAATATCCTCATATAGATTTTATAGTGTTTTAATTAGACATAGTTTATTGTAATTAAAAAATATTACAAGTAGGTATTTTAACAGTCAAGGAGATGTTGATTTGGAGAAAGAAAAAAATACTAAATCATTTGAAATAAATTTTAAAAACATATGGTGCACTAGAGGAGAGTGTCCTCTTCAACAATATATATTTCTTTTTTTGATTGGGATAGATTTGTTATGAAAAATATGTTGCAAGATGAAAGCTGTCAATTTCAGTGATTTGGAATTTGAATTGTTATAAAAGAGAAAATATAGGTCATAAACTAATTTTTATTTCTTTATGCACTAGCTATATATGTCATCTATGACATATTTTGAAATTAGGGGAAAATATGTTTATTTACATATAATTTTTTGGTGGGAACTAGACCCCTAATTTTCAGCATTTTTCAACAACTAAAAAATCATCTTTAAAAATTAAAAAAATATATCAATTATTATTCAAAAAAATTATTAAAAATATTAATCATAAACTTCATCCATTTTATCACATTTAATTAGTTTACATCACCTTCAAATTCCAAACATAAATATCATTTTTATACTATTGAAGTTGAACAACTTTGATTTTGTTAGCCTCTTCCTTTGTAAAAGGGTGACAGCTTATTGTGCTTTTACCCTTTACAGTAGGAGTATAATCAAACTATAGTTCATAGGGAGTCTTACTTGTACCTTCTTTGATTTGAATTATGTTCAATGTATACACTATTGTTCCAGCAGCCTCTCTCCAGTGTACATGAGATATATTCCCTTCAATCAACATTGTCCTAGCACCATCAAGTATAGTCATGTTTCTTCGCTCTGCTCTCTCATTCTGTTGTGGAGTCCTAGGAGCAGATGTTTGTCTCTTTATCCCATTCTCTTCAAAGTATGAATTGAATGTCTGAAGTAAACTCTCCACCTTTGTCTGACCTTAAGAACTTAATCTTTAATCCTGATTCATTCTCTACTTTTTCTTTGAACAACTTGAATTTATCAAATGCTTTTGATTTCTCTCTTAAATAAGTAACCCATGTCATTCTAGAAAAGTCATCAAAAAAGAGTATAAAATACCTTTCACCATAGTATGACTTTGTTCTTGTAGGTCCACACAGATCTATATGTACCAAATCCAATTTTCCTTTTGATGTGTATGCTTTTCTTTTGTAACTGCTTCTAGTCTACTTTCCCATAACACATTCTCTGCATACAGTGTTAGATGGTTTCACAATTCTCAACAGATCTCTTACTACATTAGCCATACTTTCCTTCACAATGTTATCAAATTTAACATGAAAAAATATCGTATGCCATAACCAACTGTCATCTACCTTGGCAAAAAAACAAGAGGCTCCTGATGTGTTTAGTTCAAATACATTACCTCTATATTTTGAACTAGTAGAAATTAGTTTTCCTTCCTTGCTTTTGATAAAACATTTACCATTAACAAAACTTAACTAAAAATCTTTATCCATTAACTGTCCAACACTCAATAGGTTATGTTTAAATCCTTCAACAAGGAGTACATTGTATGTATTAGTCTTTCCATCCAGAGTAATGGATCCTACTCCTATGATAGATTTAGGGAGATTGTCCCCAAACCTCACAACACCTCCATCATATTTTACTAATTTAACAAACTTGTTCTTATCACCAGTCATATGATGAGAACAATGACTATCAATTATCCATTCAATTTTCTTGTCAACATGAGATACTAAAGCTTTTTCTTCATGTATTGGCTCATCTCTAATAGCAACAAATCCAATCTCTTCATAGTCTAAATCATCATCATCAGAGATTCCTTCACTAGCATAATAACATTCTCTGTCCCTTTAGCTTTTCATAATTAGGTTTGTACTTAGAAACTCTTGTACAATGTCTAGATGCAAATGACCTACCTTATTTCATGAAAAATATTTCAAGGGTAACTTTCCTTTACACTTTCCCTTACCTCTTCTTTCTCTTTTAGCAATCAGTGCAACAAGTTCATCCATCTTTCTTTCTTCTGTCATTATTTGTTCCCATTCCTTAGCATACTCACCAAGCTCTTCTTTTAGGTCTTCTTTGCTGGTGCTTGGAAGTGCAGACAATTTCTTATGTGTGGATTCATTAAATGAGGATTCAACTTTAGGTACAACTTCTCCTAATTCCAAACCTTCAAAAGTAGTTAGTTTTGCAATCAACATCTCTCTGCTAAAGTTAAGAGTTAGAGGTATAGTTTCTTGAATAGACATAGCCTTGAACTTGTAAGAAAGTGTTACTGATCTAAGGATCTTTGCAATAACTTCATCATAAGTGCCTCCACAATTTCTAATTCCAACTACTACTTATGTAACCCTTTGAACATAGGCACTAATGCATTCGTCCTCATTCATTTATAGATTTTCCATCTTTGTCTTCCAGTTTTGCAACTTCACTTATTTGGTATACTTGTCTCCTTTATATAGGGCCTCTAATCTTTCCCAAATTTGATAAGCCACGTCCAAGTCTTTTACTTCAATAAACTCTCCTTCAGAGAGTGCACTGATTAGTTCTTCTCTTGCGATCATGTTTAGTGAAAATATCTTCTTTTCATCCTCAGTAGCAGTTGTCAATTCATCTTTAGTCTTTATAGCTATCTTGTTCCTTGTAATCAACCAATAGTCAATCCCAAAACAAAATAGGCGAGTTTGCGTCTTGTTCTTCCAGTTGTCAAAGTTTTCAAGATCAAAGTTCAAACTATCCTTCCTATAGAATGTCATCTCCAAGATCACCTCAAGCTGTTAAGCTTTCTCTCTGAGGACCACAAGCTCTGATACCAATTTTTAGGAATAATAGTCCACCTTTAAACTGAGAGGGGGGTTGAATTAGTTGTATAACATATTATTAAACTTTAATCTTTAAGCACCACAATATCATATCCAATGAACACAATGATTGCCAACACAATAACATAATATTTTGGTCTTGGGGAAACTTTGTTAAAGGTAAAAACTCCAATGGGAATTAGCACCCACAAGTGATGTACTGAGAGTATAGTTATCCTTATTAGAAGATATAACCATGTTAGGAGATTATTAAAACATTATAGTACATATTCCTTGTTAGAGGACAGATTGTGTTAGGAGTCAAGAACAAAAGGGAGGGCTCACTACCCAAAGAACGTTAAGTCCACCTTTAGAACTCACTGTTCGTAACACAAGTGTATATGAAAAAATACATAATCTTTTGAACTATTCTATAGCAATTGTCTTTGCTTGATTAGTTCCAATGAAGTCCACTAATAAACTTCTTCTCTACATATAGCAAACACAAGCTCGCAGCTTTCACAACCTCTCTATATCATACTCTTTCCATGCTCATCTTTTCCCAAAAAAAAGACCTTTCATTTATACCTTATTACAATTCCGGCCCATAAGGATTTCCTAATTACAAACAATTACATAAACCCTTGCTAAGATACACATGCTATCTAGGACAAGTCTACAATGATTACATTACAACAATTAAGGACTGACATCCTTCATTCAAGTTCACCATCCACCATACACACTACATCTCTGTAGTCAGCTTCCAAATAGATCACCTTCTAGAGTGTATGCCATAGCTGATGTCATTTTGCATTCCGTACCTTGTGTAGTTAATACAACATTCCTCAATACTCCATCTTTCATCTTTGAAGTTTTCATGCACTGATTCCACATCAATTAGAACATTATACACAAAACTTAGAGACGAACTCTGTCATTTCTCATTGTCACATTTAGTGGCCAGTCTTCACCAAAACATCTGTAACTCATCCAATATGAAACATTAAATGATGTAATTTTGGATATAAGATAACAACATCCTCCTGAACTCTCATCTATCTTTGTAGCATCTAGAACATCAGTACAGTGTCTATACATTGTGATTACTAGTACGATTCCCTCATAGAGTCATATGTTGACATCAATGACAAAACATAAATGACAATATTATGAGTGCCCATTCATTAACATAGTGATTAAACATATTAAATGTCTCAATCACCTCCCCATGTATTAGCAATATCCAACATTACTGAGCACTAGTTACTGTCGAGCAAGTCAGAGGTCACTGAGTACTTCAGTAATAGCTAAGTAGTTGTATGCTAAGTTGTGTAGATATGTTAGTGTCGAGCACTAGTAAATGAAGAATAGTCAATGTCGAGTAAGCCAGATTTTATATATGTGTTTGTAATGGCACAAACACTTATGTAAAATGTTCTGGCCAACATCTACACTACATTTGTTATTTGTAGAGGAAATCACAGAGATGATTATTCTTTAGTTTTATAATAATTGATCCCTATGAAATCCATGTAACCAATCAAAATTAGGGAATTCTTAACTGACATAAGTGGACAATCTAGATCATTGATCTTGATTTATGGAGTTGATTTGTTTTCTATATAAGATGAGATCTAAACCCTAAAATGTAGTATGAAAAGTATGGGTATGGAGGAGATTTCATACATGCAGCGCAAATAAGTGTTTTGATTATCAAAAGCAGAGATGAGTGACTGAGTAAAGCAGTGAAGGATAGAACAAAGATATACTTGATAGAGGAGATCAAATCTATATTGGAAGGAGAAGATCTATTATCATCATCATAGTGCAAAATGAAGGATCAGGTACTGACTCATTCTAACATGTGAATTAGGGAGAATATATTTATAGAGTGGTCCTAATAGGCCTAAGTAAATCTCTTAACTGAGTGCTTACATTGTTGTAAGTTCAAATCCTTTTACAAGGTAGATTGTATAAGTCTTTAAAGCTCTTAGCAAGGTAGACCTCTCACATGTTAGATCATTAGTTTATGATCAAATATTGTAGCCCTAACAGGAAAACTTTAATACTATAGTAGTGAAGATTTATGGGTGTCATCCTCACCCTAGTTTTACCTTTCAAGGGTTTTTGGGTAACCAAAATATTTGTGTTATGTGTAATTTTCATGGATGAAGGTTAGATTGTTAGAACTATTTCAGTATTAAATTTTATGTTTATGTTATGCAAGTGAATATATGTCAAAAAGGTGATAATAGTAGATATCTAATTCACCCCCTCCCATTATCAGTATATCACTTTCCCATAATAGATTTCAAATAATTGGTATCAGAGCTAGGTCTCCTATAAGAAGTCTAATCACTTGTGAGTTAAGGTCTTGGAGATGGAGGTTTACAAGTTGGTAAAGCTCATAGAGAATCAAAAGATTGACATTCAGCTTGCACTACATCAACTTGAAGTAGAAAGAGGTGAACTAAAGAAATCCTCAAGCAGAAGGAGAGAATTGGCAATTCAATAGAATGAGGCTCAATATCAAGAAGAAGACATTAGAAGTCTATTTGACAATGGTAATTCTACTAAAAGTGACAAAGCTATAATAGATCTGCTTGAGAAAAAGATCTTACTAAATGAAGACATCAAAAATATGAAGAGAGAATAGGAAATACAATCATTAAGACATTGTGAAGTTATTGAACAGAAAAATAAATCTGAAGAAGACAAGATAATGGATGAAGAAGAAAAAAGAAAAATATCTATATGACTTGATGAAAGGACATTTGACATGCAGAGCTGAAAAACAATCAATTGGACATGGTAAATCAATTGTTACTTTCTAATCAAGAATTATTTAGGAAAGATGTGGAAATTACAAATCTGAGATCATAAAATAGCCAACTAAAGAATGAACTAAGATTTGAAAAGTAACTCAAAGAGTGGATTAACAAGACTAATGAAGCTGTGAAATACTTTGAAGAATTGTTAAGGTCACCTATAAGATCCAGTAATACTTCTGGACTTGGACATGGTACCTGTCATCCATTGAATAAGGAGAATCATCAAAGAGTGGAGAACAGAGGAATGCAAAGCCAAAGAAAAAAATCCTACATGCCATCAATGTGGAAAGCTAGGACACATAGCTAAGATCTACAGAAGAAAAAATGGTAAGTCCAATCCTAAACCAAAATTCAATGAAAATTGTTTTAATTGCAAGAAACATGGACATCAGGCACATGAATGTAGGTCAACGGTCAGTAAACCACCTACCTCATCTAGATTTCAAGGACATTGTTTTAACTATCATAAATATGGTCATAGAACACAAGAATGTAGATCCAAAACTAAGTGGGCATCCAATAAATAGACTAAAGAACCTAGGAAATATAACACATACAATTGGGACTACAATAAATGGTATAGTTTTCATTATTGTGGAGATTATGGTCATATTGGAGTAAACTATTTGAAGATACATTTCAGAGGAAAATCCAAGAGTTGGATGAGTGGAATTCTAGTGTGTTACAAATGCAATAAGATTGGTCACTTAAAGAGAGACTTCAGAGCACATATACCAAACAATGAACAAGTCAAGAATGAAGAAACTATTGATCAAATGAGAAACCAGATGACCAAGACAAGGAAAAATAAAGAAGAAGCAAGCAGTAGTGGAGCCAGTGAACCTGAGGTCACCTAATCTAATGGATTAGGTGATCACACTACTTCAAACTAAGAAAAGAAGGTATGTGAGGAACTAAATCATTCAATGCTTTATTTTACACCAGTTCCTAACATTTGATATGTTAAAATCTATATTTGCATAGATTTAGATGTATTAGGACATATTTGAGAAATAAGCTATATTTTATATTTGATGTCGAGAATCAGTATGTTAGCCCATAGTGACTGAGTCACTAGTGTATGTTGAGCTCCTATGGTAGCCAAGATGTGATAAGTACTGAGAAGAACCCAAATGGTATTATTGATCAAGCTTATGTTAACCGAGTTAACATGAGATTGTCGAGACAACTGTATCTTACCTAGAAATTTTATAGATCATTAATGAAGCCCTAATCTGACTATTTGAATTCTATAAAGAAGAATGTTACCATTTATTCTCATTTCACCAGTGATTTGAGAACTTGCAGAGCGATTCTAGAATGATTATCCAGAGCTATTTCTGCTAAGTCTGATTTACAAAGATCTTCATAGCATTTCATCAGAAAACATCTAAGAACTATTGAAACAAGGTATTTACCAATCCACTCACATTCGTATTTGAATTCTAGACATGCAATCTACATCATCTTTTGCAACTAAGAAACATGGAAAGGAAGTGTTTAACATTCAACTTGTAAGGAATGATGCGTGCAAACCATAGAAATTTCAAGTCATTCATGTAAGTGCAACAATGGGAGATCTCATAGGTGCCATGTCATCTATTCCTTCAAATTTTCTAATGATTAACAATGTACGTACATGCTACATGTGCAAGACAGGTGAAATAGGTGATTATGATCTTAGAAAAGCATATGACAAACTATGCAGTAATAGGGTGTTGAAGGCTGAACACCAAAAGGTTGTCAAGAGAGGGTTAGTACATGCCCTTGACTTCTCATAGAACTTTAAGGTCGAAAGGATCAAAATCATGTTGAGCCTAGTTCATGACATGAAGCTATGACTAGAGGATGGACTAGTTAATATTATAAAGGAGATAATACATCGAGTAACTGGTTACTCTAGTCTTACAGAGCAAAAGAAAATGAGATGCCAGAGAAAGGAAATTATTCGAGCAAACATTGAGGTGTTTTGGAACAAAAGAGGGATGACTATTTCTACTAGAACTGATCCAAAAATTGATTTTGCAGTGAGAGTGATAGCTCACAAGTTATACTAGTCTAGTAGGCTAGATAGTGTTCCTTGTGTAGCTATTGACCAAGCATGGAAAATGGTGAAGAATGATCATGCCTATGATCTTGCCAAGCTAAAATTGACACAACTTGTTGAGAATCTCACTTCTATTAGGATGGTGAAGAATTCAATGTGTAGGTTTGGTTTTCTACTCGTTTGTATATTCTTTTATATTCAAAATACTTTTCCTACTGTTGGTGATGTTGTATAGGATAAGAACCGACCAGTCACCCTACATATAAGTGAGTTCATTGACCAAATAGGAGATAACTTTGAAAGTGTATTAGATAGTTATTTTTTTGAGTTTAAGAAGAAAATGAGGAAGAGGACTACGATTCATGTATCACTAGTGGAGAAATACTATAATGACATGTGTTTCCTAGTTGATACTAACTTTACATATGTACAGACAGTTGAATTGAGGGTATCATGTCTTAGGTCATTACCTTATGAAGCTAACATAGATGAGACAACATTAACAATAACCACCCTATTAGCTAAAGAAATTGACAAAAAGCCTAAATCTTTTGGGACTTAGGAGGCAAAGTCCAAGATAACCATGGGATTGAAAAATGTAACCATGGAGAGAAAAAGGAAGAAGTTAGTCAAAAACCTAGAGAAGATGCTACGAGAAGGAGAAGAGGAAAATTCACCTCTTGTATTAACATAGGGATTAGGAGAAGACAAGTCTAGTGATTCTGAAGAGAGTAAAGAGGAGGAGATAGAGATCACTAAGAAAGGAAAGAAGGCATTAATTGTCAAGCCTAGTTAGAAAGAATTGAAAACACCTAAGCCCACTCCTCCTACATTATCTAGACCAAGAGCTAGGGAAGCTTCTACTATTACAGCTAGTGAGCCATAGAAAAAGATCTCAGTGTCAGGGAAGAGGAAGCCAGTCTAGGCTAAGGTTGTGCCAAGCAATTTAAGGAAGGAACCAAGAAGGAAGCTAACCTTGCCAAAAGATGATGATGATGAGGAAACTAATATAGATGAGAATATAAGAAGAAGGCACCATCTCAAAGGAAACAATTGACTATGGATGATATATGCCACAATATCAAGAGCATTATTGGGTTAGTAGGCTTTAAACAAATAAAGTTTGATAAATTAAGAATTGAGGACAAGGAGAAAGTAGAGGAGGCTATGCTTGAGATTTTGTGTACAATTAATATGACACCACTATCGATGGGGAATATAATCCCTAAAGACTTATATAATAAAATAGATCAGAAATGGTTGTATGCCATGATGACTAAAAAGGAAATAAGGGAGAGCACTCTAGGTCAAGTCATGCCAGATCTATCCCATACTTACATATTGCAATACATGGAGCAGTATAGAAGAATATTTCTTCCCAAGGTTTGAGAATACTCCATTCTACAACATAAGGTTGAGGATATTGTGAAAAAGAGTACAAGGTTGTGGAAGATTATCTTTGGAATAATAGTTGACAAGAGTTCACAAATGAGTACATCCACTAGAGTGGAATTGGATAACAGGGAGGACATTGAAGAACCATAGAATGTAGAGAAGGAAGCCAAATAGAAGGATGAAGTAAGTGAATCATATAATGTGATCACTACTGTGGATATCAATGAGGATATTACAGTGAAAAAAAATGTATTATCTGAGGGGGAAATACATAAACAAATATTTGTGGAGGCAGCCTCAGAAAATTTTCTACCAAGCACCAGTCTAGTACTAATCTAGGTATAAGATTATCCATGGATTGAGAGTACATTAACTATAGACACTACATTAGTAATCCCTCATATGGTCACAGTTGAATTTTAAGCCTCACAAGGTACTAGTGCTGAGAAATAGGATAAGTCAGCAATCATAATTGAGATTAGGCCTACCAAGGAAGGAAAGAAAGAACAAGTCAGGGAGAATCCTAAAGTGAAAGCAGAAAAGTATGCATTAGTTGTAATAAGTCCTCCTATGGAGGAAAAGGATAAGGTTGAAGAAGAAAAAGATAAACCAGAGCCTAAGGAACAAGAGGCTATCAAATCTCTTATACAGATGCCGAGTTGAAACACACTGAGGAAGAAAGCACAAAAGAAGAAGGAGAAATCTCTTGCAACACAGGTGACACTCAATGAAGTTATAGTGATTCCTAAGTGGGACACTGATAACTTAACATATGAAAAAATGCAGATACTACAAGATCTTTTGAAGAAGAAGATAAAACAAGAAGAGTTAAGAAGAGAAGATTAGCAAAAACAGCTATTGCATGAGATCAAAGGTATTTTTATTAATTCTTTTGAAATGGATGATGTGAATGACTCTACACCTATCCTAGAGAAACTTGTACAAATTGTTAAGAAAGTGAATAGTGATGATAGCAAATCAAATGATAAGATTTTTCAGTGGTCTAAGAGAAATTTTGAGACCAAGGTGCTAGAAAAGGTTTCAACTCACATCGTAGTCAAATAGGTAGAACTTACTGCCTTAGTGACAAACCTAGAAGAAGTTGTGGAGAGTGCTCATTCTATGAGCAAGAAATTACACAATGTTGAAGAGTTCACTAAGGAAAATTAGGATTTGATTGACAAACTACAATTAGACTTCAAGTATACAGGTCATTCACTAAGTATCAATGCATGTTTCAGCTCCATCCATTTCATAAGATTGTTGCATGCACAAGGTAGATTAGCCGAGTTGATGACTAATGATGGAAAAATAAGGGAAAGGTTAAGTTCAATTCAAATGATGATGAAACCTCATCTTGAGGTTATGAAAAAGGAGTTAACCACAAAAAAGGAATTAGTGCAAAGAGACCCTCATATCTCTATTGACAAGAGCCTAGTTGATCTAGCTGCTCAGCTAGAAATAAAGACACAAGTTTTGGAGTTTGTAAGGTCTAGATGGGATAATGCATTAGGAATGATAATGTAGCTCCACAAACCATTTCTAGATAAGTTTTTCAAAACCCCTACACCCCAAGAACTTCAAGTGACAAAAACAAGGGGGAAATGACATGACAAAATATAAAAAGGGAAATGATAAGGGGAATGATAGAGTTCTAAGTAGGAACAGGGAAATGAAAAAGTGGAAGTATAATGATATGACATAGTATTTTTGTAATGTATATATCTAGTTGTATGTCAAAAAACTCTTATGTACATATATCTATAGAATCTTTTGTAGACTGAGCCAAAGTCTTAGGGGGAGTATTCATATAGGAGTTTTCCATATTACTAAGTACTCATGTAATGTAAAGTAAATGTCATGAAAAAGTATTTTTTCCACTAATGTCAAAGTGAGGGATTGTTGATCTCTAAGTTTTGTTGTCTATTAGTGTCTTACACTTAGTCATTTTCAAGGCAATGTTGGTTAGTCATCTTTGCGACCGAGTCATCATGTATAGGCCAAGTTATGTGTAGAATTTTATATTGTATATTTATCAAGCATTAGTTACAACCAAGCAAGTCAGAGGTCACCAAGTACTTCAGTTATAGCTGAGTATTTTTATGCCAAGTTGTGTAGATATATCAGTGTCAAACACCACTAAAAGAAGAACAATCAATGTCGAGTGCCGGAGACTTCATATGCCGAGTAAGCTAGATTTGATATATGTGTTTGTAATGGCACAAACACTTAGGTAAACCATTTTGGTCAACATCTACACTACATTTATTATTTCTTAAGAAAATCATGGAGATGATTATGCTTTAGTTTTGTAACCATTGATCCCTATGAAATATATATAGCTAATCAAAATTAGGGAATCCTTAAAGGGAACAAGTAGACAATCTAGATCATTGATCTTGATTTATGGAGTTGTTTTTTTTTCTATATAAGATGAGATCTAAACCCTAAAATTTAGTATGAAAATTATGAGTATGAAGGAAATTTCATAGATGTAGAATAGATAAGTATTTTGATTATCAGAGGAAGAGATCAGTGACCGAGTAAAGAAGTGAAGGACAAAATAAAGATATACTTGACAGAGAAGATCAAATCTATATTGGAAGGAGAAGATTTGTTATCAACATCAAATTGAAAATTAAAGGATCAGGTACTGAGTCATTCTAACAGGTGAATTAGGGAGAATCTCTTTATAGAGTGGTCCTAACAGGCCTAAGTAAATCTCTTAACTGAGTGCTTACATTTTTGTAAATTCAAATCGTTTTACAAGATCTAGATTGTATAAGTCTTTAAAGCTCTTAGCAGAGTAGCCCTCCCATAGGGTAGATCATTAGTTTATGATCAAAAATTTTAGCCCTAATAGGAAAACTTTAATACCCTAACTAGTACTAAATATTTGTGGGTGTCATCCCCACCCTAGTTTTACCTTTCAAGAGTTTCTGGGTAACCAAAATATTTGTGTTATGTTTTATTTTCATGGATGAAGATTAGATTGTTAGATCTATTTTAGTATTGAATTTGATGTTTATGCTATGCAAGTGAGTTTATTTCAAAAAGTTGATAATAGTAGATATCTGATTCACCACCCCCCCCCCCCCCCCCCCGCCATCTTAGTATATTGATTTTGGAGTTAGATTGAGCTATACTTGTGTGATTAGATCTTTATTTTTATGCTTTATGTTAGAGTAATATTTAGTTTACTTACTAGTTAAATCATATTGATTTAATTAGTTAAGTTATTACTCTTTAGTGCTTAAGCTTTCTCTTAGGTGCATTAATAATTAATTCTTTTATTAATTATTAATGTGCAACCTATCTTTTCTAGGCTTTAGGGTTTTGTTCACCTTTATAGGTGGAACCTTGTAATTATTTTTTCAATAACTTGGATCATAATTTTTCTCTCACATTTTGAGTAACTTTTGAGTTCTACCTTTTTCTTCTTTCTGCTTCTCTCCTATAACAGGTTATTTGCATGAAGGTATTCTTCGCGTTCTGTGGATTTGTATCTCTCAAATCCTACACTTTATATTACATTGATAATTTTGTGGATAGATCTCATTAGATTTTCCTCTTGTGATTTACTCTTTTATGAGCTTTTTTACACTAAGTCCAAACTCTAGCATTCCCATCAAGAGAATATGTCGACTCATGAGCTCCTTTGATCATGATTCCTCTTTTCTTCCTAGGACCCATGATGATACTAATATTTTCCCTCAAGATCCCAATCCTATCATGGATTATAACTCTTCTCACTCTTCACATGATGAAGATGAAGCATCAAGATTTCCTCATTCTCAAGTTTATAATCTCTCATAAGTTTGATAAATTATAAAATTGGCTTGTGCAAGAGAATCCAAATCCTGATAGTTTTGCCTCTATTGAGGCTATTAAGAATATTATCATTCATGAAGATAATAACATATTCATTTTTCATGGTATATCATCTGTTATTAACACTCATGCTAAGCCTTTGATGGAATGTACTCAATAGTTAGGATAGATTCCTCCTTCCACAACTGTTGAATCATCTTTTCCTATTTCCACTACTATTCCTAGCATTTCTACCTATGTGCCACCTCTCATGACAACTTCTACACAAGTCTCTAATCCTCTAAGTGTTGGTCTTCCTATACCTTCACTTCCTTCAAGTGTTTTTCCTACCTCCATACCCTCTTCATTACCTTCATAAAATGCCATAATGCCATTCCTTTTACATATTCTAATTCTCTTCCTATTCCTTATAATCCTCCACCAACATCCTTAAATTTTCCTTCCACCTCCTATAAATTTTCTTGTACATCCAATATGTCTATGCCTACTATTATATCTTCTAATCCTACCATTAGCAGCTTGGTTCAAACCATCACCACTTTGAAACAACAAGTGGCTCAATTCATTCAATATAAGTACAACGTCCCTACATGTGACATTTCTAATCCCCTTTCCTTATACATCCTTCATTTTTTTATCTCGCAACATAGTGAGATACCTTGTCTTGACACTTATAATGGTAAGGGTGATCCTGTGATTCATGTGAGGACTTTCCAAACTATATGTAGTAATTTTTCTCAAGACTATAGACTCATGGATAAGTTGTTCATGTACACTTTTAGAAATAAATATTTGCAATGGTATTTCTCTTTACCTCCTTATTCTATTAATTCCTTTCAAATGCTCGCTAATGCTTTCATTCAATAATTTCAAAATAATATTGGTCCTCATATTTATTTGACTGATTTAATGCATTGTAAGAAGAATGTTAAAGAAAAAGTCAGTGACTTTATTGATGGATTCAAACAATTGTATGCTCAAATTTATTATCCTATGTCTATCTTGACCAGGTCAGGATAGAGGTTGACTTTGACCCCATAAGGTCAACTTTGACCTTGTGGTCAAAAACCTCAGGATCCTGACCTAGAATGCTAGGAAATGTAGATATGAAATGAAAATCAGGGTCAAATAGAAGCAAAATGAGGAGAAAAAACATGATCCAAGAAAAGAGCTAATTCAAGGTGCTTGACATGCCCCAGACCACTCACTCAGAGGGCTAAAGACTCTTAACATGGAAGTGCTTCCATTTTAAGATGATACATTAAGCCCCCACTTTAGCAAGAGTATGGACTCGATGCAAAATCTTGGTAAAGGAGAAGGAAGAAGAGATCCCAGTGGATTCAAAACAAGATAGAATGACACATAGCTAGGGACACAAGCCCCCGGGCTAAGGATTCTAAATAAACATATGCACAGGAGGGTGCAAAAAACAAAAGGACACAAAAGAGGGGTTAGTACTAAAACAAACCTAAATCAACTAGCATAAGAAACCTTGCTAAGAAACATTTCTTATACTAACATCATATTTGGAAAGCTATCATAAAAGCATAAATGTTTACATAAGAAAGACAAGAACAACACTATAAATGACACAACTTCATGATCCAATCCTACTAGCATGAAAGCGAAAAGAGAGAAAGGGAAAAGAGTGATTACCTCACCTAGTAAGGTGCCCACCTTACCATGAATCACCCTAGAGGGAGAGCCCAATAGGTTCACCCATAAACTATGCTTGCAATTGTAATTCATCTTTTGAAGGCTTCTAGAATACCCATAGATCCACCTTCTTGTATCACTCTGAATATTAAATGCGTGTCTCCTCAGGATTTAGCAACTTATGTGCGTTACCTTCAGAAGATGTAGCATATGAATGTGTGTCTTTTCAAGATTTAGCAACTTACGTGCATTACCTTCCAAGATTTAGCATATTGAAAAATTTGAAAAATGCATGTCTCCTTAGGATTTAGCAACTTATGTACGTTAACTTCGGAAGATTTAGCATATAAATGTGTGTCTTTTCAGGATTTAGCAACTTATGTGTATTACCTTCCAAGATTTAGCATATAAAAATTAAAAACTATAGTACAAGGGAGGCCCTATATATGCCCCCCTCCTTAATATGGAAAAAACATACTATTTTGACATGTTAAGGAAAGAAAAGAACAAGGATAAAGCCTTCTTCAACATCAAGACAATATCCACAAACAACACCCAGTCCAAGCCAGGAAGGTCACAGCTCCTATGAGGCCATGGAAGGGATGAATGTAAAGAGATATCATGTAAGAAGTGAAAAGAAAGTAACCCTTATGAGGGATAGCACACTGTTCAGTTTCCAGGGTGAGAGATATATCAACCATGAAAACCCAATGTCAAACAACAAAATAGGTTGTTATCAAGGACAAAGATCCTCAATCCAAACCAAAACTTTCATGTATGATTGGATATCATATAATAGATAAATATCGCTTACCCAAGGAAAGAGGTGAATCCCTGAAAGATAGAAGGAAATGGCATCCTTGCCCCCCAAGTGTGGAACAAAGATGGAAGAGGATACATACTTCACAATGCAAGGAGATATCCTATTTACAACAATGTACACCATATCCTTAGTGAGAGATATTGACCCCTACATCCAAGAATATAGATAATCATGAAAAGGATATGTCGTTCATGGAAAAAGGATCCTCAAATGAAAGAGATCTTATCACAAAGACCCCCACCAAAGAGGAGTGCTTTAAAATAAAATATCATCTTTCAAAAGGTGGGAACAAAGATTCAATCATCAAGCCCCCCGCAAACAAGAGGAAGAGGAATCTTTGAAATGAGGGAAACAAATCTAACACCAAAGCAAGGGTGAGAGTTTATAAAGAACATAATTTGAAAAATAGAGAAGAAGTGACAACTTAGGACAACAACTTCTCATATAAGAATGTTATCCATAGTCAAAACATCTATCAATATGTTGAAATAATATTTCAATATAAACAAATACTACTAACCTATGGAAAGTAGTTCCCTAGACAAAGAGAGGGAAGAAAGAACCTTGCCCCCCAGGGATGAAAGGCAAGGGATATCTTTGCAAAACACATGTCTTAGAAAAGATATCTTGAATAATAGAAGAGATTAATGGATGAAAAGATATCATAATACACACCATGAAAACATAACCAATCAAGCTCAAAGAAGGAATATAATGGATTCTACAAGAGAGGAAGAAATATACCTCTTTCCCCGAGTTATATCAGAGTGAGGGGTAAAATTATGAAGAAATCTGAAAGGAGAAATTTCTTTTCTTTTATCTTTATGGATTGAATAATAAGGAGAAGGTACTTTGAAGAATCTTTGCCCATCTATATCATGAACCATAGTTTGAACCTCAACATAAGTGTGGGTAGAACTTGGAATAAAAGACGGAGAATAAGGAATCAGATTAGGAAAGATAGGATTAGGATTAGGAAGATTAGGAACTAGATTAGGAAGGATATAATTAGGATTAGGAAGTTTAGGAATACTAGGAAAAGTGTAGGAAGTGATATGAATGGAAGACACAACTGAAGGAACACTTGGAACCATAGTTGGAAAAGGGCTTGAATAGATATAAGTAATACTATGATAAGAAGGTTGTGAGGTAGGATCTTGATTTCCTATAAGATCACCACTAAGAGGAAGAGCGTTAAGGGAATGCATATCTTTCTCCACTAATGCCTCATCACTAGAAGGAATCCTAAATGGAGGTGACGGATCTATAATGTCATCTTCTTTCACATAAGAGAAGTGTGTTTTAGATAATATGTCATCCTTTTGTATCAAAAATTCTTCACAAGAAAGGGATAGATCAATGTATTTATCCAAGGGTTCATCCGAAAAAGTAGAATTATCCACAATGGTTTCATGAGGAAGAGTATAATCAACATTGAAATCCAAAGGTTCATCCCAAATAGGAGGAAGAAAGTAATCAATATCCAAATTCAAAGGTTCATCCCAAATAGGAGGATTATCATCCCTATCCATTGTAGGATCATCAAAACTCATTAAAGCTTGATCTCCAAAGGGGAAAGAAGGTAAGTTGTATTGTAAACTACGCTCATAGAAAAGACATATATTAGGAGAAGAATTAACATCAATCCCTAACTCATCTTTGTAAATGTCAATTGAAGAGGTTGTGGAGGAGGGTGAAATAGGAATGAGATCAATGGAGATCTCATTCAAACAATTTTCATCCTCACTTCCATGTACCTCATTAAGGGATCTATCCTCTTTTGCAATAAAAGCTTCATCAAAGTATTGAAAACAAAAATCATACATGTTGAATACTAAAAGCATGAAAATGTAAATGTTTTTGTATTTTTAAAGAAATTTTGCAATTTTTTTGGATTTTTGAAATATAAATGCAAGGGCATAAATAAACCTAATCTTAATGCAAGAAAAGATTAATCAGAAATCTAACACAATAGGGCATCTAAATCCACAAAAGAAAGGAGAGTATGTCGGGTTCACCAAAATGTAAAGTGAAGGTGAACACACAAGGTAATACAAAGGAAGATCTAACATAATAGAGCATCTAAATCCACAAAATATAGGGGGTAAGTATGTTGGGTTCACCAAAATGTAAAGGATAAAATATGGATGGGGTCCTAGAATAATGGTTTGCACATAAAAGAGACCCCAAAACCAATGTTTTACACTTACATTTTAATTGTATTGATATGGAAAGTAAATATAGATGACTAATGTTGAAATGAAGAGATAAAAGGCACTTACCTCCAAAAAAGAACCTGCTAAAAACCCTGTCAAACGATCTCAAAAACTGTTGATTTCCGTATTTCTAAATCGAAACTACGAGATCTACAAAACCCAGAAATCTTTTTTCTGAGATTAGATCAGGTCGACTTTGACCCTCATAAAAGGTCAAAGGCTACATTAAAGGTTGATTTTGACTTTTTTCATGGATCTCAGAAGTTTGATGAAAAGGGTATCCAAATCTACTCTCAGATCCGAAGTTCCACACATGTACCTGCAAGAAAAAGAGGGTTTTGTTTTTTCATTTAGGAGGTTTGCCTTGGTCAAACCCCGGTTTGGAATCAACCTTAATATTGAAATTGAAATGGAGAATTCTAGCAAGTAGTAGAAGTAGATCTAACAATGAAGCTATGACATTCAATAGATATGCAATTGTATTTGAAATGTAATCAAGTATGTTAATATGAAAGCTTGAACATAACATCAATAAATGTAAATAAAACCTCCATGATTGTATGCTTGGAATCTACCTTGAGGGAAGAATGAATGGATCTTGAAGATTAAAAAAAGGATCTTGAAGGAAGATCACACCGCCATGATGGCTAGATCTAGGGTTTGAATGATGAATCTTGAATGCTTGAACCAAATCCCTTCAATGGATGGAATGCTTGAATCCTTGATCTTAAATGGAGAACTTGGATGGAGAAGAGGACTTGAATTCTTGAATGGATGCTTTCTTGAAAGATTGAGTGCTTGATGGAAAAAGGTGATGTGAATAATGGATGTTCTCACAAAACTTGATGGAGAAAATGAGAGAGGAAGGCCTCCTTTTATAGTGAACTAGGGCACAATCTTCTAGAGGGGCCACCTTGGAGAATTAAATCCCAATTAGATCCTAACCTTTAGAAAATATACCTAGATTAAATTCAATTTAAGGATTTACCATTTTGAAACCCAAAATGGCCAACCCAGAGGCGGGAAAACAAATATCCCCGAAACCCGACACCCAGAAATCAAGGAAATTTGAAATTTGGACAGGGGGACAAAGATGAGCTTGAATCTGACCAGGTCAGGGTTAAGGTTGATCTTGACCAAGTTAGGAGAGAGGTTGACTTTGACCCCATAAGGTCAACTTTGACCTTGTGGTCAAAAGCCTCAAGATCCTGACCCAAAATGCTAGGAAATGCAGATATGAAGTGAAAATTAGGGTCAAATAGAAGCAGAATGAGGAGAACAAGCATGATCTAAGAAAAGAGCTGATTCAAGGTGCTTGACATGACCTAGACCACTCACTCGAAGGGCTAAATACTCTTAACATGGAAGTGTTTCCATTTTAAGATGATACAATATGTAAAAAGACATTAGAGATAAGATTATCCTTACTAAGTATACTTCCTTTTCACACCTTTGTGTAGTGCTTCAACATTATCAATTACAAGTGAGCCAACTTTAGAGCTCTACTCCAATGGCTCATGTTACTATGAATAAGAGTGACACCACCATTCATTAAAATAAATTATCTAAGCCTAGCAACTACATCAATATTCACAAGTTGAAAAATGCAGTTGATGATCAAGTGGCTACTACATCCAAAGGTACAACTATGTTTTCTTTTATGTATCATCCAAATTATAAGTACATTACTTTATCTAAACCTTTACCTATGGTGGTGATGAATTTGATTAATGCTAACATTCTTAAACTTCCTCCTACCCATCCTATTGACACTAGCAAACCAATTGCTAAGTCATTTGATCAAAATTATTTTTGTCAATTTCATCTTCAACTTGGTCATGATACTCGGAAGAGTTATGCTTTGAAGAATTCTATTCAAGATCTTATTGATTCCAATGCTATATCTGTTGATGTTGAGGTTAAGAGTATGAATAAATTTATAGCACCTCCTAATTAGAATTTGGAAATCTACACCAACCCTTTACCTTCAAATTCAACAAATGTCATTAATCAACCTTCTTCTCCTATTACTAACATTAGTTATGATCACAAGGTAGAAGAAGATAATCATATGGTTAATCATGTTGAGTCTCAATTTCAAGCTTCGATTTTACCTGCACACAAACCAAAATATTCACCTCCTATCACCTTTGATCATTTTGATATGTTTAAAGTCCCTAATTGTCCTCTTTACATTTTTAGGGTTTCTCATATCCCTTTTTTTGGTGTTTTGATTGATCCCTCTTTCTCCATGAATGTTATCACTGAAGAACACCATTTTAATAAATGGTTTCATAAGGATACCTATGATACATCTAGTGTTTGGATTCAAACTTGAAATGGTTTTCTTTATCATCCTCAAGTTTTTATCAATCTTCTTGTGACCCTTTATGATATGGTTGTTCATACTACTTTTGTTTTCATTCCTACTTCTGATCAATTTCAATTTAAGCATGGTATTTTGTAGGTCTCTTCCATGTAAGATGTAACCTCTCCCATTTTTAAGTGCATAAAATTTCCTCATAAAGGAGAAGTTTTCACCATTAATCATTCTCTTTATAAACCATGACACCCTTGAGATTGTGCTAAGATAGATTTCTTTTGGCCGTCTCTCCCTAAAAATTCACCTAACCATCTTGATCATCTTTATCAATCCTATTAGAAATACAAGGTAGAAAAGATTCATGATCTTAGTCTTCCTAAGGTTGATACTCCTATAGTTGTCTTACCTACCAAACCTATTACTCTCCCTATCATTCCTCAACTTGTAGCTATTCCCTCCTCAGAACCTATGATTTTTGAATCTAATCCTTCAATTTTATCTCATAAAACCATTCCTAACCAACATGCTCGTCAAAGTTGTGAGAACCATCAAGCTAAGGCTAAGGCCTATACTCTTTCTTTATAAACTACTTCTTCATCTCAACCTTTTCCTTCCTTTGATCAATCCATGTGTGACCCTTTGAAGGAAGTTAATCAAAATAACAATATCAAAATAGACAAACAAGATGATTATATTCATATTTCAAATTCCATTAATCTTGATATGAGAGAGACTCTTGATGATGATTATTCTAATACACATGTTAGTGATGATGAATATGAAAATATTGATATGGATTATGATTTTTCTAGCATGCACTCACTCCTAGTGAAGAGCATAGTGAATCCCACTAGAGTCCTTTCTTGGATCTAGAAGTGGTTCCTACTATGTTAGATGTTGTTCCTCTTGTGAGTTTCTCACCTTTTCCTAATATTTCAAACCAAGATGTGGGGGTCACATGACATGCTTGAGATGGACTTGTCTAGCATGGTAGTCTTTATGTGTTTGTGTTTTTTTTTTACCCTATGTTGTGCTCTTTGTTATATGTTTTATCTAGATGGCTTTAGATGATTCTTGTTTCTCTATTTGCACAAGATGATAAAGTAATCAAACATGTCATACATTTTCTGCTATTTTTACCTCTCTTCTTCTATTTTTTATTACATGTTATGTTGTCTATGAGATATTTTTCATATATGTTCCCTTGTATAGTCTACTTGGATGTTGGTGACATAGGTGCATTGATTCTTTTTGGTCTTTGTGTGTCTAGACCAAAAAGAGTCTTCTTCATATATCTTACATGCCTTTCCCTCTATTATGATTTAGTTCTACTTCCTTTGGGGAATAATGACATTTCATACTTGATATAATATTACATATTATCATATGATCATACCGACGCAAAAATTAAGGGATCCCTTCAACTTTTCTCTTTTTCATGTGTTTATTTCTCTTGAAGTGTTCTCTCTTGCAGAAATTTCATAGTGGAAACATTCTTCGTCAATGCATGTACGCTTTCATTAAATTTATTGCTCCCATTAAGGTTTTTGCAATCTCCTTAATGTTGAAGAATACGCTCCTCTCACTTTTTCACACACGCACATTGACAGTATAGTTTCCTCTATCAAACTACTGATATTTCATGGGGGCTTGGTCTTTGTTGTATTGGATCTCTCTTTGGAATACTAATAGTCTAGGAGGCCCAATCCTTTCCTTTTGATCCCTATTTGGATTACTAACACTATGGGAGGATTGATCATTGTTTGATCCTTCTTTAGACTATTGACATACTGGAAAGTGTGGTTGTCTTTTCAATCCCTTAAGGACACACACATCCTTATGTCTGGGTTGTCTTTCAATTCTTCTTGTTGGGACCTGGAGTTCCCTCATGGATAAATATTTTTTAATGAGTTTACTAGCATGCTACACATACTTTCTAGAGCATTCAATTCATCTTTGATGGGTTGACTAGCATGCCACACACACTTGCTAGACCATTCAATGCCAACTCTTGTGCACCCCCTTTCTTTTTCCTATGTAGTTCACAATAAGGAACATAAACCTTATTGGGCATGTTGGCTACAATTTTTTTTCATGATATCTCTATTATTTTGGCTCTGGATATGATGAAGACTCAATTCTATTGGGGGTTTCATGGTTTCATTGTCTCCTTAGTCATAATGAGATCAACTCTTTCTCTTTTATCTACTTTACCGTGAGTTTGAAATAACTCATACTCCTAATAAAGTGGGGGATAAATGTACCATCTTAAAATGGAGGAACTCATTATTTAAGACCTTTTAGCTCTCGTCCTTTATCAACTTTATGAACCATGGATGGATATGTGGTCGATCCCCCTTTTCTCCTATTCTATCTCATATCTTCCACTTTCATCTGTGTGGTCTCTGAGACCTCAGAGCTGGCTCCCTATTTTCCAACCTTGAAATAGGTCAACCAAGTTGAACTATTGGGGAATAAATCAATTAGTTCCTCCTCTCGATGATTTTAAATCTTAGGGCCAATGTTGTCTCAAAGAATTAAATTGCAAAATTGGGTGATCCCATCATCTTGATTTTTTTTCCCACCAAAAAACTAGTATAAAAGGAATCCTAGGAACCTCATTTTGACATTCATTAACATCCATTAACATCCAACTATCACACGAGAAAGTTTGGGAATTCAAGCATTCATCAAGAATTCAAGATTAAAGGATCCTTTGTAAGGATTTCCTCTTCAAGATCTAGCATTTTGTTGGCCATCAAGGGAGGAGATTTACATTGTGGTATTCATCATCTTCTTCATTGATGCACATTTACATCCATGGTTCCATGATGTGATTTTGGTAGATCCATTGCATTTATGGAGATTTCCTACTTTTGTCATTGCAAATTCAACACCTATGACATACAAGCATTACAAAATCTTGATTGACAAGGGTTTCTAAAAGAAAGATGAGTACTTACATTTTTCATGTTTCCTTTACATATTTACATTTCAATTTTAAGGTTGATTCCTCAATCTAGGGCTACCTAAACCCCAAAACAAGCTTTTCTATGTGTAGGAGAAGGATATAAGAATTACAACAATAGATCTAGAAACTAATTGTCAAGACATTTCCAAAGAAGTTAGGTCAACTTTGTTATAGTGTCCCGAGAATACGGCGACTTCATGGAAAATGTTGTCAAACATGTTGCACTCAGTTGAGCTGTTCCTGGAGGTCTAAGAAAAGCAACATTTTTGGGGTTCTTTTGTTGTGATCGTGAATCCGCAGTCATAATTTCTATCATAGGTTTAGATCTATAGTTTTTAGAGAAAAAAAAATCATATTCCTCTACACATTTCAATGTGGGTACTCTATCATTCATTTCATTTCTTAATCAAGACCTATTTTCATATCTTAATTGGGTTAATTCCATACACTTAGCACCTAGATCTATCTTACTTTTCCCACTAAATCAATTGGCTCAATTTAACATTTGCATTTACACATCTTTAATAAAATCCTACATTGCATGAAAGAGGACTTTCTTGTGTACTTCATTGATATAATTTGGGTTTATCATTGGCATCCTTTCATCTTCTTGATTTTTTCTAATCTAACTCAGGTTATATTGAGACTTATGTTTGGAAGCCCCTCTTTCTCTCATACACACACACACACACACACACACACACACATATGTATGTATGTATGTACATATATATATATATATATATGTGTGTGTGTGTGTGTGTGTCTATACACATACACATATGTATGTATGTATGTATATGTTTATATATGTATATAAACACATATATAGATACATGTACATAGATACTATTGGAGATTTCCCAGCAAGCCAGATTGTTGATTGTATATTTGTCATTGATGACAACATATGGTAAGAAACATGTGTGGAAGCCTGATGGAAAGAGCCTTGAGCATATGTTGCATGGATATGTTATCAACAAGATATCATAGAAACAGAGGTTAATTCTGACTAAAGACAATTGTACAATTGTGTATATAAGTGAGTGTGCCTAACAGGTCCCAGGAACAGTTATGTATGTGATTTGCAATACGGTTGCAGTAGAGCCTTGCACATTTTTATTTATGTTGTATACATATGTATGATGTTATGTTCATGAATGTAGAGTCAGATATGCAGTAGAAGTTACATTATGAAGTCTCCAGTTGATAGTTATAGTTTCCTAAGTTTGTCTGAAAGAGATGACAGTGTTTATATGATTACGGTAGTTGCACCAATCATCTCGATATGCACACTTGGATTCATGTTAAGAAGAGAGTTATGAATGTTTATTTAAGAGTGCATGTCATAATTCAGCATGAGAAGAAAGTTGGAGATAATTTGGTGAGGCTGACTATGTGTAGTGTGGTGTCTACTCACATGGAATTGTGAAGTCCTAATTTATGTTGCGTGCTTAGTAGATCTGACTAAGATGTTATTGGAGGGTTACATTGTTTATCTAATATGATTTCAAGATGGTTCTAATAGGATGACTTAATTATATCATTTAGAGGAAAGATTTATAGTGAGTCTTCTATGATTTCTAAGTATGGTTCAAAGTTGCAAGAGAAGAGAAGAGTAGAGAGTACAAAGTGTTGAGCCATCAGTAGAAGGTCTATGTGACATAGTAGAGATTTTATAATATTCATTGGAACTAATCAAGATAGCAGGTCTACGCACAGTTCACCAAGATCTAGATATAATGTGTATCTGTTAAACATAAGGTTGTAGCCTTCACCCCTTTGAGTAGTGTTCTCTCGGACAGTGCATCCTCACCCCTAATAGGGTTAATTGTAAAAGACTCCTAATAGGGTCTGACCCTTGACTAGGTCACTATACTTATTGCATTGTAAGGATCAACTCCTAATAGGGTTGTAAGATCTTCTAACAAGGATCATAATACACTAGTGTAGTTCTTAGTGGGTGTCAATTCACACTGGGGTTTTTACCTATTTGGGTTTCCCCGTAACCAAAATTGTGGTGTTGCGTAAAGTATTCTTTCATTGTGTTTATGCTTAATGTTATCACATACTTAATTGGATAAATAATTGAAAGTAGTAGATAACTGATTCACCCCCCCCCCCCCTCTCAGTTATCTCTTGGAACTATTCCTAACAATTGGTATCATAGCCAAGTGCCTTGATGAGAAAGTTTAATAGCTTGAAGTTGATCAGATGGCATTCTTTAGAAAAGAAAGTCCTAAGTTTGATGGAGAGAATTATCTTGACTAGAAGAACAAGATGATGACACATTTGCAATGCATTGCCTTTGAGATTTTTGAGGTAGCTACTAAAGAAACTGAGATTTCCTCTTTATCAGATCTTGCCAAGGATGATGCAACTCTTAAGCAAAAAGAGTTGTTTACTTCAAATGCTCTTTCCAAAGAAGCCCTCATCAGCGCCTTGTCTGATAGTGAATTTTCAAAGATCAAGAAACTAGATAAAGCCTACAAGATTTAGAAGTATCTAGAAGACATGTTTGAAGGAGACATCCAAGCCAATAATGCACGCAAAGAGACATGGAAGAAAAAGTACAATTCATTGGAAATGCTACCTAAAGAAAGAATTAGAGCCTACAATCAAAGGATTAATGAACCAATATCAGGAATCAGAAATAATGGTGGAGATATTTTTGAAGAAGACATCATGGATAAGCTAATGACTACCTTGACACCAGAATATGAGAACAAGATAAACATCTTAGAAGAGACTATACCATTCTAAAAAGAATTCAAGAGAGAATTTTTTTATACATATATGAAAGATCATCTATCCCTAGTTCCAAGCCGTGAGGTTTCCATTTGATCGGTTTGCAGGGTCGGACAAAAAGGTGTTTTATAATGTTAAAAAGTGCGGATAGCATAACTGTGCAAAGTAACCATTTAAAAAAATTTGTAGCTTTTTTCCAGATGATCGTATTCAGTTGAGGGTTGTTTTTTTTTATCCTTGCATATGAAATCTCTACCAGAACAAACGACGTGCCCTCAACTCATTGTTTTCTATTTTTAAATCATCTCTTTCGGTGGCAGTCGGCAATGATTTTGGTTTTTTCTTGTCGGCATTTTTGAACGAGCATTTTCAAGTTTTAAAATATTTTGCCTCATTTATCTTTGGGCGAAGCTATCTAATAGGGTTGTTGTTTGTAGTACAAGGTTCGCACTTGCCAACTTCTGGCTTCCAATGATAAGTTTTGAACAGTGTTTTACAGGTGCGACTGGAGGTGATTTATTAAGATTTGGTGACTGGCGAAGGTATTAAAATTAGAAGTTTTAAAGGTTTCTGGTTATCCGGAATGGATTCGGTTGATGGCGCCAGTCGTTGTAAATTATTTATGGGGCCTGTTGTTTGAATTTGAAAAAATTTTAGGTTGGACCCGCCTGGGGTCTAGCCTGCTTCATTATTTTTGAAATAAAACTTTGTCGATTGCCGCTGGCAATTGATGAGTTTAAAGAAAAGGCTTGAGAATATCAAAATGAATCAGAGAGCAATAGAGTTAGCTCCAAGAGTAATTGTTAACATTAATTGCACAAGCTTTAGAAGATGGACTCCACAAACCATTGGCAACATTCTTTCAGCCTGCACTGGAGATTGGTTTTGACAGTCATTAAAATGTATAAAACACAAAATTATTTTGTGAGATATCATTTCTAAATAGATACAATTAATTATTGTGAGACCAAGTTCAAAAATATTTGACTGGAGATAAGACCATTAAAGTAAGAGCATTGGTTTGAATATAGTGGAGGACAAGCCTGCTAGACTGGGATTCAGCACTAATGAAATCAAGAAAAAAGAAATATTAAAAGGGATCCATAGTTACTAATAAATTGTTTGACAAAGATTTCAGCAATAGGGAAATGAAGAAGTGTGTATGCCTCTTAGTGGAGAATGCTAGCATTTGAAAGGAATGGAGTGCTACATGTTAAACATGGTGACTCATGTTAATGGAGGAGTGGTTCACACAAATGCAGCAACACATATATGTCCTTTACTTGATCAATTTTGCAGGCATAATGGACAAATGCCAAAGTCTTCCTCCCTCACGCACACACAATTGGAAGGGCTGCCAGTATTTTGAAAGGTTTTTTGTGTAGGCCATGAGTTTTAGAAACTTACGTAAGCCTCATGGGGTGTGTGAGAGGCAGCCTCCTATCTTCATTGAATGTTATCCCCACTTCACATGTTATTTGTAGGCCCATATGCTTCAAATCCAAAAGTGAGCAGCTCTCATATTTCTAATGTTGTGTGCACTATGGAGGAAGCACACACTCTTTCCATGTGTTGCACACGCATTTCATTAGCATGTGTTTCCTCATTGAAATGCCCTTTGTTGTGCATTGATTTTGTGGGTTGGGGGGTGAGCAAGAGGCTGGGAACATTAAAAAATCTGGGTTGCTATGTATTTCGTAGGGTGTGTCCTATGTATCATTTAGAGAAGGCGTGAACTCCCAGCATATACGTATATCCTTTGGGAGTGTTGTTTGTTGCTTAAGAAATAAAATAATGATGATGAGCAAAGCCTATGCATCTGTAGGCATGAAACAGTTACAAAATGAGGCATTGGGCGTGTGTATTAAGGGAGCTGGAAGGTCAAATGTTGACACTATATAGAGGATGTTAATCCCACATTTGGCCCGCGATAGACATATCAAGTGTTTAAATAGAAAGCTACTCAAGAATGAAATAAAACAAGGAGGAAAGGAGGCCACATGTGGAAGATGTTTGCTTGTGTGGGCTAGGCTAGTTGGCACACACTACAGAGGTTAATTTTTGAAACAAAATCATTATAAAACTAAAAAGTTTAGTCCCACATTCAGCAGACAAGGAAGTTCTTGAATGTTTATACGGAAAAGCACATACAACATAGTTTAAAGAAGCAAGAGAAGGTTATGCACGCGTAGGAGCCTAGGACTCACCTCAAAAATTGTGCTTGACGGTAGCAATGACAATTGTTTTTGGTAGGGTTCATGGTAGGGTTCATGTGAGTGACTTGGCCGATGACATGGCGGATCAGCTTGCAGATTGGGTGTAGATCTTGAGGGAGACAATCCAACGGTGGTCACTATAGCGCAAGGAGAAAGATGCATGGACGTTAACATCCATGGTATAGCAACAAAGCAACATGTGGCAGTCTGGTGAGGTGGCATAGTGACAAAGCAACATGTGGCAGTCTGGTGAGGTGGTGAGATGACATAGTTAGGTGCCTAGGTGGACTATGCAGGCCAATAGGAATGCGACAAGTGGTAGAGGTGATGTGAAGAGGTCCAGCATGGAGGTGAGGTGTCAGTCAAGCCAATCTAGAGGTGCCACGTAGCATGAGGGTCCCACTTCAAAATTAATGGTCTATGCAAAGAATTAAAATTAAATGATAAAGTTGAACTATGCAAATAATTTCGACATTGAAAATTGGAGAGTTACTCATGAAACGGAAAATGTTGCCTGGGACTCATTTTTTACGCAAATATGGACATATTATATGTTTTCGGAATCGGATCGGAGCAAGGAATCCAATGGCAGTGTTTATTTTAAGTTTTGACCAAGTTGGTAGAAGCAGTAATGACTAGTATCTTCAGGATCAGAGTTTGGTGAAGATTTTTCAATCCAGACTTGATTGATTTGCAGATCCAGCAAAGGGGGAAGAATCGGATTTCATGCAAGTTGTTTCTTTGAGGATATTTTGCTTTGGTTTCATGAATAGATCAGATTTGTTGCTTGTTTCAAGGACTTTATTGTTGATTTGATGTTTTTTAGAGGAGGTAGCTAATTATTCCCGGGAATCTCTTGCAGAGTACAAACAGATCAGATTTCATTATCCTGCAAATTTTTGGGATTGATTGGTTAGGTTTAGGGTTTTCAACCTAAATGATCTTTTTCTTATTGTATCCTTGTCTCTATAAAAGGATTTTTGTGATCATTTAGGGGGGGCTGGCTGGAAATTCTTGACACAGGAAGCTGAAAAGCTAAGTGTGTATCCTCAGTCCAGATTGTAATATATTTTGCTAAGTTGTGTCAATACAGTCGAAAAACCTTCTGTATCTTTTGCATATTGTCTAGGTGTTGTATTCTAAAATGGTTTGTAATACAGGAACTTGATTCCTCATACTTAATGCATTTTTTCAATTTTCAGATCTCTCCTTTTTTTGTGTTTCTTGGGTTTTGAGTTTTTTGACTCTTTGCACAAGGTTTACTTGTGTATATGTTTTATCTCTCAGCCTTGATCTAGGATCAAGTTAAAAGTCTCTGAGTGAAGCATAGATTCATTTGGTTCAATCAGGAAGGATGTTTGTAAGCAGTGTATGAATCTGGTTTATTGTGTTTATGGCTTGGAATCTATGTTCTTGTATTCTGTATCTATTTCAAATATATTGCCCAATGGATAAGGCACTGATCATAAGCTAGTATCCCCTGTGCTGTTACAAGTTTGGCATGGTTGTTTACACTTTGCAAGAAATTACATAATCATTACCAATTATTTTACTTTTATTTACATTTTAAGTTGTTTTACCCAGTGATGGAGAGTCAATGAATAATAGGTTGTTATTTAGTACTTTCTCACTATCATCTGTTGTAAGATCTAGTATTGAGTAAAGAACAGAGTTAAATCTATTGGATCAGGTGCACCCACCTTGGTTTTGCAGAGCCAGAAGTGAAGAGGGCAATCTTGTCCCTATAGTTGGTCTAGTTGCCTATAGATTTCTCACAATTGGAACTAACCCATCCTTAATATTAGTCAAAGGCATATTGGTATCTCATGGAGTGTAAAATCTTTTGAAGAACCAACAGGTTACTGGTTGGAGTTCAAAGACAACAAGTGCATCATTAAAAACAAAGAAGGATAAATGATTGCATCAGGTTCAAAGACTAAAGGTAATGTTTTCCATCTTAATCCAGAAGCTAGTTGTCTTGTTGGTAAAGTAGATGACAGTTGGCTATGGCACAAAAGACTATGTCATATCAATTTTGATAACATAGTAAAGATAAGTAATGTCAAAGTAGTAAGAGATCTTCCTAGCATTGCAAAACTAGTAGACACAATATGCAGGGAATGTGTGATGGGAAAGCATGTAAGGAATTCATTCAGAAGAAAGCATAATTCAATAGAGAACAAGTTAAATCTAAGACATACAGACCTATGTGGACCAACTCAAACAAGATCATACTATGGTGAAAGGTATTTCATTTTGTTTGTTGATGATTATTCTAGAATGATGTGGGTTGTGTTCTTAAAGGATAAATCAGAAGCATTTGACAAATTCAAAGTATTCAAAGCTCTAAGGTTGAAAATGAGTCTTGATTAAAAATATAGTGTCTTAGATCAGATAGAGGAGGAGAATCCACCTCTAATATATTTTATGAGTATTGCAAAGAACATGGGATAAAGAGACAGCTAAGTGCTCCTAGAACCCCTCAGTAAAATGGAATTATAGAGAGAAGGAATAGGATCATCCTTGACACAACGCGCACCATCATGATTGAAGGAAAGGTCACACACACCTATTGGAGAGATGTAGTCAATACTACAGTCTACACTATCAATAGAATTCAATTAAGGCCAGGTGCAGACAAGACACCTTATGAGCTATGGTTTGGGAATGTGCCTACAGTCAAATATTTTAGAATCTTTGGAAGCAAGTGCTACATCAAGAAGGATGAAGCAATTGAAAATTTTGATGCAAGAAGTGATGAAGGTATTTTTCTTGGTTACTCTACCAAAAGAAAAGCTTATAGATGTTTTAACTTGAGATTAAAGAAGATCATTGAAAGTGCTCATGTTAAGATTGATGAAAATTTTATGATTCAAGAAAGTTATCATGATTATGCACCTATGATTGAAGAAGAACCTAGACCTACCACTAGAGAAACAATTGTTGATGAAATGTTTGACAGCATTGATGTGTTATTCAATGACCTTGAAACAAGTGAAGATGAATCTTAGAAGTCTAATGAGAATGGCACTCCTAATGTTCATAAATTTACATCCAGATATCATTCAAAGAAAGACATCACTGGAGATCATAGCAGAAAATTCATGACAAGATCAAAAGCAAAAGGTTCCACAGCAAATGAAGAGGTATGTTTACTATCACAGGTTGAACCCTTAAGTGTTGAAGATGCATGTAATGATTTAGATTGGCATGAAGCAATGAAAGAAGAGCTAGATCAGATAATTAAGAATGACACATGGGAATTGGTCCCTAGGCCTAGTGATAAGAATGTGATTGGAACCAAGTGGATATTTAGAAATAAGATGAATGAAGATGGAACAGTAGTAAGAAACAAAGCTAGATTAGTATGTAAAGGGTATGCACAAAGAGAAGGGATTGATTATTCAGATACATTTGCCCCTGTAAGTACATTGGAAGCCATAAAGTTGTTTCTAGATTATGCTACATTCAAGAAATTTAAGGTATACCAGATGGATGTTAAGTCAACATTCCTAAATGGAGAGTTGAAGGAAGAAGTATACATTGAGCAGCCAGAAGGATTTACTTTATCAGATGGACTTGATATGGTATGCAGATTGAAGAAATCCCTTTATGGACTTCAACAAGCCCTTAGAGAATAGTATGAAAGACTTGATGGTTGCTTGACAAAAATTGGATTCAAGAAAGGAGTAGTAGATTGTAATTTATTCATAAGAGAAACATCTAATGGATTGTTGTTAGTTGCTATATTTCTTGATACATTATCCTTGGTAGTAATGAAAAACTTAGTTGAGAATTTGATAAGGAGATGCAGAGTGAATTTGAAATGAGCATGATTGGTCCTATCAAGTACATTTTGGGATTGAATGTGCAACAGATAGACAAAGGTATATTCATAAATCAGACTAAGTATGTGAAAGAGATCTTGAAGACTTTCAAGATGGATGATTGCAAGCCAGTAAGTACCCTATGATAACAAGATATAAGCTTTCAAAAGAAGATGATTCACCAGCACTAGACATAACCATATATAAGTCTATGATTGGAAAACTTATATATCTTACTCAAACTAGACTAGACATTTCCAACGCAGTTGGTATTGTTGGAAGATTTGTAACATAACCTAAGAAAATTCATCTCATGGTAGTAAAAAGAATATTCAGATACTTGAATGGAACTTTAGACTATGGTTCATGGTATCCTAATTCTAAGAATGTAGAGCTTCATGTATATACAAATGTAGATTGGGTAGGATACATGGATGATAGAAAGAGTACCTCAGGAGGAGTAGTATTTCTAGGTAACAGACTTGTCACTGGGACAAGTAAAAAGCAAAATTGTATCTCTCAGTCAACAGTAGAAGTAGAGTATGTAGCAGCAGCATTGAATTGTTCTACTATTTTGTGGATCAAGATGATGATAAAAGATTTTGGTATTTAGATTGATTATCCTATTGTTATTCATTGTGATAACACTAGCACTATCAATATGTCAAAGAACCCTTTGATGCATGCAAAGACAAAACATATTGAGATAAATATCACTTCCTAAGAGAGAAAGTAGTAGAGAAAGAAGTAATGGTGGATTATGTGAGTACAAAAGATTAGCTAGCACACATATTCACAAAGCCTCTACCTAAGGATACTTTTAAGTATCTCGGGGAGAAGTTGGGCATGATTCCCTTCCTGAATCTGATTAGATTTTGCAGAAGTGTACCAATCCTTAGTGACTAATGAAGGGTTGACTACTCTACCTCAAGACTAGTACCGATGCTTAAATATTTTTGGTTCCCTTTTCCATTGATGTCAAAGGGGGAGTAGTATATAGTCATGAAAAACATAAAAAGAAGGAATATACAGTAATAAAAAACAAGTAGAAAGGGGGAGTAAAAATATAGTCATAGGAAGCAGTATAGTTGAGGAAATGGAGAATATTGAAGAATATTGCAGCAGTTGGAGGATACTTCCTTGGGGTAGTTTTGTTGAGGAAATGGAGAATGTTATAAAAGAATTGGACATTTGGATTGGTGGTGTTTTTCATTTCATATGTTTCCATCAATGCCAAAGGGGAAGATTGTTGGAGATTTGCCAGTAAGCCAGATTGTTGACATTATGTTTGTCATTGATGACAACATATGGTAAGAAGCATGTGTTGAAGCCTGATGGAGAGAGCCTTGAGAATATGTTGCATGGATATGTTATCAGCACGATATCATAGATGCAGAGGTTGATTATGAGTAAAGACATAAAATTATCTTTGAGTCATTCTGCATGAGATTGCTAGGTGTCTGTAAATCTCCATAACCTAACATACTATCAAAAAGACCCTAGAGTACATATATATTAATTATTTAATTTTAAATTTTAAAATAAATATACTTGATTAGATACATGTGTAAGCTTTAAATAAAATCAAAATTTAAATAAGAAGATACTGTAGCAGTATGTAATGCTCTCCTGGTCCCACTCAAGTCTGAATTGTGTAACAACACATCCAAGGGACCAATCTTCTCATCTATAACTAATGTGGTGAAAATTTGATGTGATGAAGGGGCCTAGGTAGGGGAGACATGCATCATCATCAATTGTAGTCTCCTGAGGAGTTGTAGGTGGTGTAGAAATATCCTCATATCTCTGTACACCCTAAGAACCTTATCTAGTAGATGGTCATGAAATAATGTGGGTGACATGTGATGAGATTCCATTGAGAGGAATCTCAGTGACTTCCTATAAATCTTGATACATGAAAAGTAGATCACTAGACAAACATGAGCCCATATGATGCAAAGAATCCACCCCTAATAAAGATACAACCTCAAGGGGAGATTGTATGTCTACTATCTGGTATGGATCATCACTAGAGGATGCATCATGTGTAGGTGTAGGAATGATAGTATGAGAAAATAACATGTATCTCCCACAGTGGTCAGATGACATCTCATGAATCTCTATCATGATACTCATGAGACTTGAATACACATCCATCCTAGTGTCATATAGTACCATCTCTCCTCCAACTACCATTTCCAAACCTTTTTGCATAACCAAAAGGTTTGGACCCACCTTTTCCTTCTTATTAACGGGTGTAGGGGCATCAAATGGACTAAATATATCTAATAAATGCCCCCTCCCTGCCCAACATAACCTAGAAAATCTGTGTAATCCATCTTATAATGCAAATGAAATACAACAAACAATTATTTGTAGAAATATAATGCAAGCTCATCCTTCTAGGATCACCTATGAAAGAGAATTCAACTAGAGAGGATATATAAATTATGCAACAAGATCATTTGTGAACCTAGTAACTATATAACCTCTAACCTGAGCCATGTCTATGTAATATGGAAACATGGTCTTCACCATAGTGGTGGAGACCTCAAAGTTAATATATCTATACTTCACAGTGCCAATAGCACTGCGGGATAGATAAGAGTAGAAAGTATCAATGTTTATTCTATCATAGGGGTTGTATGATTCAAATATCTAAATCATACAAACCAACTCCTCTCTTATACTAATCACCCTATTCATATTAGGGAGGGAGGTGGATGTCTCAAGGGTATGATTGAGAACCTTGATTGAGTGATTTAATCTAGCAATAGTATCAACAAATAGCTTCTATCTATCCTCTCGAGAAGAGGTAGATCTATGTGTAGAGAAGACACTACCACTCCCCTGAACACTAGCCTCTCTTGAAGATGTAAATGATGTCCCACTATGGGATGCCATGTATGATAGATAAAATGTATGTGAGAGTGTATATATATACACACACATGTAAAATGTTTTAAAAATCAATCTAATTTAAAGCACATGAACATTATGATCATCTACTTTGTAAAAACTATATATGAACAATTTATGTATATTTAAGAAATGTGACAAAAAAATGAATGATATTTAAAGTGTGGTTAACTAAGTTAAATGTATTTGACTAGGTTAACTAGGTTTAAAGTACATGGAACTTAACTAGGTTAACTAAGTTTGACTAGGTTAACTAACATTATATAGGTTAAAACTAAAGTTAACTAGGTTTGAAGTATGGTCAACTAGGAACTCTGTATAGTTATATTTTTATGTGATGTTTTCCCACTAATTTTCTATTGTTTCAAATGATCAAGTGTTTATTACATTTTACATTAACAAAATTTATATGTACATTTAATATAAACATGACAAAAAAATAAATGATATTTATAATTTAAGAATATGTATACATGTGTGTATACAGAAACCACATTTATACAACTCACATGAATAAAGCATATATATAGGGTTAGTTATTCTAGGTTAACTAGGTTAACTAAATTTCACTAGGTTAAGTAGGTTTGAAGTATGGTTGATTAGGTTAACTAAGTTTGACTAGGTTAACTATGTTTGTTCAAGTATGGCTAACTAGGTTATCTAAGTTTGACTAGGTTAATTAGGTTTAAAATATGGTCAACTAGGGTTAAAAGTTATTTTGACTAGGTTTGAAGTATGGTTAACTACATTAAAACTAAATCTGAGCAAGTTAGCTAAGGTTAACTAAATTTGACCAAATTAACTAATGTCAACTAGGTCAACTAGATTTCAAGTATGATTAATTAATGGTAACTATGTTAAGTAAGGTTAACTAAGCTTGACAAAGTTAACTAAATTAATTAAGGTTAATCAGATTAACTAGGTTTACTAAGTTAACTATATGTCATTTAACCAAAAAAATTGCATTAAAAAGCATGTTAATTAATTTTAATAATCTAACATAACTAGAAATTATCCTAAAAATCATAAAATAAATTAATATGTACATATGTTAATCTAAAAATTGATTTTTTTTTTAAACTTTAGAAAAATTAAATTAAATTAAAATAAAACCTAGGTCAGGTCTAGCCAAAGGTCTCCAAATCGCTCCATAAATTAGGGAAGCTGCTAGAGTGCAAATGATCTACTTAATCTTAATTATTGTTTCAATGTATATAGTTTTTTACAGTTTCAGCCAAAACTTGTTTCAGCTAAAACTTGTTTAGTCGAACTAGTTTCGGTCGAAACTACAATGATACATCGATGCCACGTGCACACCACTAGTATCCGATTGAACCATATTTGGATAAAATATGTTTGGCCAAAACCACTTCCGGCCTAAAAATGTCATTTTTCCTCTACTACGACACAAATCTATACTTTTACCCAGCATGATACAAATGTATAATATGAGTCATCTATCCACATGAATCATGAAGTTGAAATGAAGATGTAAAGTCCATCTAAAAATATGAACCTCGATGGAGAAGAAAGAACACTACCACTTGACCATGTGAATCCCTAATGCCTACCCCTCTATGCTAGGAGATAAACACAAGCCCCCCCCCCCCAAAAAAAAAAAAAGAGTACAAAACAAGGCTATAAATACAAGTACAAACCACCACAAAGAGAAACAAGGAATACCGAAAGAGATGCCAATAGGGAATACCAAAGGCCAACCATAAGGATAAATGGAGGGGATTCTAATACACATGTAGGAGAGTTTTATCGCATAGTTCCCCACTATTCTAAGTTACCCTTGTAGTCTCTCCAAATCTCAAGCCCCAAGTGAGAACTTGTTGGCAATTTCGCTAGGTAGGATATCATGATGTTGTGATTTATGGAAACATATTATTAGTATTAAGTCAACAAGACTTAAGGATGAAGTTTTGGGAAAATAACATAGAAAATTGTCTAAGTATCGGAGGATTTGTCTGTCAGCATAGAGATTATTTTTGTCAGTGCAGTTCATAGAGATATTTCTAGCACATGCGCACTTGGGTACAAATAATGTGGAGTGTTTAGATCCTATAGCTAAAAGAATGTGATTGTATGATCTATACGGACATAGTTATTTGTTATGTTTATCAAAATAATGAATTAACTAATTAGGGATAACATCCTATATGTTAACCCTAAGTCAGCAAGAAGTAACTTTATGATTTGGGAAGTGTGTAATGAATTGAAGGCCGAATGGAAGGTTATTTTTGTAATAGCTTCTATAAAGGAAAGAAAATTGTAATGTGAAGTAGTAGAAAGTTATTCTATTGATGTATATTAATGTATTATGTGAGTTTTGATGTATGATCAGAGTAGTGTGAGTTTTTGATAAATTCTGTAAAGAGCATTAAAGGCAAATCAGAATATTGAAGATATTAAACAAAAGTGAAAGGTTTTGTTAATTATCTTTTGTATTGAAGATTATCATTGTACATTGCATGTTTGGGAAGTGATCTCATCTTGCATACATACTTTTGTATTTTTAAAACAAACTCCTAATAGGATTGAGGCTTCTAACAAGGCCTAAGTCCTCTAGCAAGGATTAAGACACTATATAGATGTACTAGACTCCTCATAGGGTCAATATCTTTCACAAGATACTTTTGATTAGCGGATCATTTAGTGGGTACCATCCACACTGGGGTTTTCCCTTGGCTAGGGTTTCCTCGATAAAAAATATAGTTTTATGAGTTCCATTGTTTTATGGTTGTGTTTACTGTTCAGTTTAATTAGTTTATTTTCTTATGAAAGTTATAAGTTAATTAATAATATCCATACTTGAGAAAAATTTATTTAGTTTGTGCAATATTTATTCATGTCCCCCCCCCCACCCCCCTCTCAATATTTCCTATTTCTATCAATTGGTATAAGAGTGCAATTACATTGAAAAGGCCTAACAGATTGAGTAAGATCTCTATGGATATGAATCAGTTGTAGAAGAACCTAGAAGAAGCTCTTGAGAAGATTGATATTCTTACTGGATAAAGAGAAACTGTGAAGAATAAGTATAAAAGCACAAAAGACTACATTGAGAAGTTGAAAGACAAGATAGAAGATCTTAAATCAAAGAAAGAGCCTAAAATTCAGATCAAGGAGAGTGATGAAGTTTCAAAACTAAAAAAGGAGAATGAGATCCTAAAGCATGAACTTAAGATTATAGATCTAAAGTTAATCTTGAAAGATGATAATAGTATAATTGAATCAGATTTGAAGTCTAAAAATGTAGATCTAAGATCTAATCTTACCAAAGTAACATCCAAGATTAAGACTACAAAGCTGGAGTATGTTGAACTTGAGAAATATATGTAAGATTTGATGGAAAAACAAATCTATTAAGCCTAAGAAACCTGCATGCAAAAACCTCTCACAAGGAAGAAATATGTAGGAAACAAACAAGTGTTTTTCTCTAACAATATGAAAGTTATTATTATTAGCCAAAAGAATAATGCAAATATATAATAGATCAATCCTTATAGAAGGAGATCGAAAAACCTAATGGGAAACCCTAAAAGGTAAATAGGCATTTAATAATTAGATTTAATCATTAAATGACTAATGCAAGTGCATAAAGGGAAATCTTAAGAGGTAGTAAAGTTAATTTAATCAATAAAATTAAATTAATGCTTTACTCTTACACCCCTCCTTTAAATTAATGCTTTACTCTAGCAACAATGCAGCTACAAACAATGCAAGAAAGAAGCAAAGGAACTACAAAGTTGAATGCAAATTTGGGTCCTGACAACATGGCCTGATGAGGTACCCAATCACAACCAAATCTGTATGAAATAGAGAAACAAGGAAAACCACATGGGAAATACCCTCCTCCAAAAAGAGATAGAAAGATGTGGAAAGAAGAAAAAAATAAAGGAAGGTAGGCCTCAACGATACCCCCCAAGGGAAACTTCCTTCACCCCAAGCATAGAACATAGCTAAAGATACCATGGGGATGCAAAAGGCTTAGTGAAGATGCCAGCAACCTGCTCCAAAATGGGAACATACTCCAAGCTGAGAGAACCATCTTGAATTAGCTGCCTAATAAAATGCATATGGATCTCAATGTGCTTGGTCTGCTGATGCTCAACTAGGTTGCGAGAAATATGAATGGCACTATGATTGTCACACCAAAGAAGAGTGAGACTATCAGGAGGAAACCCAAACTCTATCATCAATTGTCGAAGCCATAAAACCTCCTGACTAGCTAGCACAACTACTCGATACTCTGCCTATGTAGATGATAATGCAACAACAGTCTGCTTCTTGCAAGACCATGTGATAGGACCAGAACCAAGACAAAAAAGAAAGCCAAAAGTAGACTTTTGACCATCTATATCACCACCCCAATCAGCGTCTGTGAAACCAACAATGTGAGGATCTCCTGATGTATGGTGAATTCCATAATGTACCTCAAAATATGTTTGGCAACTTGCCAATGACTCTCATGAGGATCATGGGACAATCAAGAGACAATGCCAACCACAAAGGAAATGTCAAGATGAGTGCGTGTCTGGGACAAAAAACTACCCACAAGTCTCATGTATAAGGTGGAGTCCACTAAAGGAGTAAAGCAATTGGTAGACAAAATAACACTTGACTAAAAAGGTGTAGGAGAAGGCTTGCAATTAAGCATGATGAATCTCTAAATCATGTCAAGAGCATACTTCTGCTGGTGTATGGAAATCCCATCTGAAGACTAAATAACCTATAGGCCCAAAAAGTAGTGCAGAAGTCCAAGATCTATCATCTCAAACTGCTCCTTCAATGCTCTCTGAACACTCCGAATCATAGAAGATGAGCTACCTGTGATGATGAGATCATCAACATACAACACAAGCATCACAATATCAGCTCCATGACACTGAATGTGTATGCACCTTAAAATGGTCGCCTAGACTTTGGGCCCCCATTCAACAATTTATCAATTTTCTGAATCAACATTTTCAATTCAATATCAATTTCCTTGATCAAATCCTAATTCTATCATTTATTTGATTTTATCCTATGGATTAACCATTTTATCCTAAGTCTTTATTTAATTAAAAGGAATTTCCTCCCCTTTTATTAAATAAAAAGTCCCCACTTTTTCTCTTATCCTAAAGTTGCACAAATAAAGTATTATTCTTATTTTATAAAAAGTAGAAAAGGCCTTTTTGTCTCATATGGGGCACAAAACTCAACTCTTATTTTCTCATTGGAGGAGATTTGTGCACAAGGATTGATCTCTCTTTCAAGCTCCACCCTTGATTAAATCTTTTGCCTCTTAATCTCCATGGTCCATTCATCTTTAAAAGGAAAGCTCTTTTCTCATTCTAAGGATCCATTTTTTAATACTAATCTTATGCTATAGGTTTTCTTGGAGACATTGGAGCTTTGGAGATCTTGTTGCATTTAGCTTTCATTCTTGCATTTTAGCTTTCATGGCATCTAGCTTAGTTTCCTTTATGCTCTAGATTAACTCACTTAGCTTAATTAGCAAGGCTTGTAACACTTTCATTTCCATAGGTTACTTGCATTTTCATTCTTAGCATAGTTGCATTGCATTTCCATTGTTGGTTCTTGAAGATATTGGCATTCTTGCCCTTGTCTCTTTGAATCTCCCATTGTGTGGTTTACTAGCAAGGTTGCATGCTTCATAGCTCTAGCTGAGAGCACTATACACATCCTTGTGACTCCATGCCTAGGGAGCTCTAGGTCACTTTCTCAAGGTTTCCAATCCATGGATATTCTTGGAAGTAATGACTTAGAGAAGTGCACAATTTGAGTGTACATTTTTTGGTACCCACCATGGGGCAGAACACTCTTGTTTTGTCCTTCTTTTCATGCATTTCTATCAATTTTTCATCTTCATTTTTCTTGTTGTTTCGGCTTTGTTTTTTCTATTTTTCTGATAGATTATCATACGATAGTCTTCCATTATCATGTGATATTTTATTATATACCTATGCGATACTTTTCCAGTAAAAGTATCGTTTGGCCATACAGGTTTCTGTCGCGCAACCATACAAAACTTTATCATCTAGACACAGTACGATCTGTCACACAGAGAGAAAGCATCGCACTCTTATACTATGAAGTATCATGTGTTCTCTTTTTTGACAGTAGACTGTCATCCAGACTTGTAGATGACTATTTTGGTTCTTTTGTCTTGCAAAGTTTGGATTTTTAGATTTCCGGTTTGAATTTTCGTAGCTAGGCAAAGTTTTTACTTGCAGATTATTTGATTTTGATGTGCTAATCATTGTGGGGCTAACAAGTTGTGCTTGTAGGTGCCTTCATTGCTTGAAATATTTTCTCAAAATAATGCATGTCAAAGCTTCAAATGCACAAGGGCTACTAACCATTTTTGCAGGGCTACCAACCATTTTTGTAGGGCTGCCCAATGCATAAAAACAAATCAAGTGCTTGTTCATTTCTTTCATTTTTGAGTGTGGCATTCTACTAGTTCATTTCTTTTCATAGGCACTTAATATCTTGTATTAGAGTCTTTTGGTGGTAGGAAATTATGCTCTTCACCCTTGTGGTGAACCAGAAATCCTGACCCATCTCTAGATTTTGAAAGTAAGAAGGCTAATTGAACTTTTCTTGGTGTGTTTGGGAAAGAATTTTGAGCTAGGAGAATATGCTCTTCACCCTTGTGGTGAACCAAAAATCTTAACACTTAAAGGTTGATCCACTCTTTGTTTAGTTTAGAATCCTTTAGAAGGCCTGCTCTTGAGCAATCAAGAGGAACGACCCAAGTGGGGTCAAGCTAATACCCGGCTATTCCGACCCACTATACAATCAAGGCTATCAAGGACACAAAACCTTGGTAGATGTAGTACTTGTCTTCATTTGGTGTGAGTACTTGTGGGATTGTGACCATGAGGAAAATGCTAAGCAAGAATACTTAAGGTACTCTTGTGGCTGTGAGGTCCGTTACTTGCCGCAAGGTTAGGAGTCCCTTTGGGGAGTAAGAGGGGTATTACGAATGAAAGCCCTTACTATGAACCATAGATAGAAGCCACCCTATGTTGCTGCTTAACATCTTGGTACAAGGATTGATCCAAGTGGACTAACCCAGATCACCCCAAGATTACTCACCATCTGTGTTCCTTTGGTTGTGTCATTGGCACTTCCACAACAAAGCCAACATCTATTGTGGGCAACCACTTTGTGTGAGGTGATGGGACATCAAGTGTGGGCCAAGTTGTTAAGTATTGAGCCTTTGTCTTTTTAGGCTAGCAAGTGCTTGAAGTGTTCTCATTGTGATCTACCCATGTAAACATTCTTGAATAGAAAACATCATGGTAGTGCTCATAGGATTTTTTCGCTTTGATATCCCAAGTGTTTGTCTTGACAAGGTTGCTTTTGCCCTTGTGCAAGTGTTTTATGACATGTTTGATCACCTATTGTTTGCAAATTTTTTTGATTACAGCTAGTACTATGCTTGAAATTGATAAATCCAACCATCAAATTGCAACTTTGACCAAATTACCCTCAAAAATAGAGATTTAAACACTCACTGGTCAAGAGTTGTACGATACTGAACAATCATCGCACACTGTTCTAAGTTTTATCGTGCGATACTTGGTTGATGCTTTTGTATCACACCACTTGCTTGGATTTTATCACACCCCTTTCCTGGAAACTATCGTATGACCTCTATGAGAAATATCACTTGGACAGATTGTATCATCCCAGTACCCTGCGAACTATTGCACAGAGCCCTTTTGTTGTCTCACTGATTTGAGTCATTTTTCTTTCAATTTTCCTTGGTCGACCAGATTTTAGTAGGTTACTTACTCCACCACTGGAAGCCTATTTGTACCTTGGGTTCTTGTGTTTAGACATCTTGAGTTAGTAATTTTTTATTTCACAAGTGATCTTACTTATAATCAATAAGTTGAGAATCATCCTTGTTGAGAAGGTCAACCTTTAGACTCTTTGATAGCACACTTGGAGAATTTTAGTAGTCTTTTGTCCAGATTCACTTCCATATAAATTCAATTTCAATCAAAAATATATTTTGGGTAAATCATCCTCCTGATCCATATGTGTTAGGATACTTATCCTTTTATTATGCACCTCTGTGGCAGTGTTGGTTTATACCTCTTGTTAGGTTTCTATCTCACCATCTCTCTTTTGGACAATTGAATGCTTTTACTATCCTGGTTTGGTACCAACATTTCTTAGGGTCATTTTATCAGCTAGGATCCTTTCTTTCATGTTGGTTATGACAAGGTATCAAGTGAACCAAGGAAAATGACCTCAATTAGTCTTTGAACAATTACCCCTAGTCCAAACTCGCCAAAAATGAAAGGGAAAAGAACTCATCTTTGATCAATCTCCTAGGAATACTGCAAAAGTTTTGTTTGAACCTAAGAGTAGTCTTAGTGAGTTGAGCACTCCCTTAACACCTTCTCATTCAGATATGGACATGAGTTACACCATGACTCAAAGGGAAATGGAAGAAATGGACAAAAATCTTGACAACATATTTGAAAGACATAGAGACAATATTTTGTTTGGTGGTTCATCTCATGAAAACCAACCCACTTCACCCCTTATAGAAACTAGATATTTGGATGCGCATCAAAGGGCTGAAAGGGAAATGTAAAAATCTTATTAGGATGAACACTCCCAGCATGACAATCAAGGTGAAGAGCCTTATGATACCCATGTAAATGTGGCATATGCCAATGACTTGTTCAAACATTCTAGACCAAGTTCACCACTTCAAACAACTTCCAAATATACTAGTGAAAGGCTTAAAAGAATTGAGCATGAAAATAAATCTTTTATAGAAGAACAAGCCGCAAAGGAAGAAAATCTTAGACTCCTAGAGTCTGAAAGACAAGCCTTATTGGACATAGAGAGAAGAGCCATGCAAGAAGAAAGAGATAGGATTTTTTCCCAACAAATCAATGACCAATACAATAACATGTGTGTTGGTGGTGGAAACAACTCTTCTCCACCCACTCCTCCTAAAAATCCATGAAGTGGAAGGTATTCAAGATCAACCTCAAGATCTCCTAGCCCTAGAGGAAGAAGATCTTCACAACATGCTCATTATAGGAGATGAACACCTCCTAGGAACTCAAGACAACCATCTCAATGTGCCCACCATGGTTCATAGTATGGAGGAAGTAGCTTTAGTCTTGACATCAACTTTCAAGACTTCATGAGGATGCAAAAAGAGCCACTTTTCCAACAATATGTGGAGAGATATGTGGAGAAAAATAAGGATAAGTCCCTAGAGAGCTTAATCAACAAGGGTATGAGGGTCTCATACAACTTTGATGTCGACAAAAAGATCAAGAAACAAAGCCCATCACAAAAAGAGGAAATCAAGAAAATGAAAAGTATGATGGAGAAAATGATGGCACCCAGGAGCTCATTCAACCTTGACTCTATTTCTCCTAATCCTTTCGACAGGAGTCTGAGTATGAAGGATTTTCCTAGAAAAGTTGAAATTCCCCAATATGACAAGTATGATGGTAATGGTAATCCGCATGATCATGTGCGTCAGTTCTACATCATGAGTTTTGAGTTTCACCAAGATGAATCCTATCTTATGAGATTTTTTCCAAGGAGTCTCAAGGGCCAAGCAATGGAGTGGTTTACCAATATAACCCCTCCAGTCAAAACTTTCAAAGAACTTGTCCACATATTTGTTCAACATTTTGCATACAACTTGTCAAGATCGGTCACTATGCTAGACTTATGCAATTTGAAGCAAAACCAAGGGGAATCCTTTGTTACCTTCTTACAAAGATGGAGATGACTGTGCTCTCACTATTCTAGGACTATTCCTAAGCATGAAAGGATTGATATCATTATTAGCAACTTGGTGCCTGAAATTTGGTATGAGGTTCAGAAGATGGTCTTTGATTCCTTCGACACTATGGTCAAAACCGCATGTAGGATTGAGGATGTCTTGAAAGAGCAAGGAATTTCAACCAAACATAACAACAACAACAGTGGTCAAAATAATAACAACTCTAATAAGGACAAAGGCAATAACTCACACTAGAACAAGAACAAACAAGTAGTCAATGATAGAGTTGTAGACTCTTCTCAACCAAAGGATCAAGGTGTCCTTCATTTGTCTAGTGCAGTTCAAGCCATGAAGCTCAATACATCCTCCAACCAAAAAGAGCATAAACCAAGGTATCAAGATAAGCCTAAAAAGGAGAGGTGACAATTTTCTAAACTTGGTGACTCGTATGAGGATGTTTTCAAGACACTCATTGCCATCAACCTTGTACAACCTCAAGATCCAAGAAATTTATGCATACTTGAAATTAAACCACATTGGTGGAATGAAAAATCTTTCTACAAATTCCATAATGGAATTGGACATGACATCGAACATTGTTGGAAACTTAAGCACATTATTCAAGATCTCATTGAGAGTGGAAAACTTTAGATTGATGGGTTGAACACCAATGCTGACCATAAGGAATTCAAGGAGCTTTTGCCCAAATATGAAAAGGGGCAAACCTCTAAAACTAAGAATGGCAAGGCTGAAATCAACTACACCGACACGTCTGCAAAAAATGTTGTCAAGATGCTTGAAGTTTTGGAAGAAAGTGTCAACATGATGAGGAACAAAGATCCCTATGGTTATGAATCTCCTCCTGTCTTTGATGAAGAACCTGTTGTGGTGCTAAGGGGTCCCAACTCTAGGATGTCATCTCAAGCTCTTAATGTTGTTACCAAAAGTCAAGGTCTTGTTGTCATTAGAGGACCCAATTCTAGTCAAACCACCAAACCCAAGAAAGTGGCATCCAAGAATGTCACCACCAAATCATTTGTGAATCCTAAGTTAAACTACAACCTTGTTGATCAATTGCACAGAACCCCAACTTAGATTTCAATCTTTGAGCTTTTAGAGTTGTCTCCAAGACATAAACAAATCCTTGAGGATGCTTTGCGTGCAGCAAATGTCCCTAATAACATAGATGTTGACCAATTCTAGAATATGGTTAACCACCTTGCCAGCCCTCATTACCTTACATTCTCTAAAGAAGATGCCAAAGCTTTGAGCCATCCACATAATCTTTCCCTTCATATTGAATTCATGATTCACAAGACCCGTGTCAGGCGTGTGTTGATAGATGGGGGTGTTGGGCTCAACATTTGTTCTTTGATTCTATTGAAGATACTGGGTTATTCCGAGCAAGTTATCGATACCCAGAAGAAAATTACCATTAAAGCCTATGATGAGGTAGAAAGAAGCTCAAAGGGGTTGGTCATTCTTCTTGTTAGGATTGGTCCTATTGAAAAGGACATTTTGTTCCAAATTGTTGATGTTGGTCCTCTAGCATATAATATCCTACTTGGTAGACCATGGATCCATGACATGCAAGTAGTGTCGTCTACTTACCATCAATGTGTTAAGTTTCCCTATAATGGAGTAGAAGCATGTATACCTGAGGATAGCACATTATTTGTTAATGCAATTTCAGCTGGGACTCGCATTCATCTCAATAGAGAAGCAGAGGATTTTGATGTGACTCTAGCACAGTGCAAGGATAAGTTTAAGTCCATGGACCTTGGTATGGGGGGATATCAACTTGACTCCTTTACAAAACTACCAGTCTCACCTTGGTCTTATGGAAAACCTTCACAAGAGATGTGATCCTCCTCTTCGGCCATGACTTTGTTTGGCACATTTCTAGAGTCCTCAGTGTCCATCCAAGATGAAAAAGAAGAGGTAGCTATCAAAGATTGGATCTATAGAGAAGAAAAAATACATGCATAATGAGAACTTCTCTCCCTCTCCTTAGGCTTATGGAAGAGGGTATACCCTTGTCAAAAACATGGGCTATGTAGGACATGGTCCTCTCAGTCACAAACTAGATGCTAGAGCTGAACATCTTGATCATGCTCTTTTTGGCCACAGATCTAAAAAACTGGTCAGCCTAGGTTTCAAAAATCATAACAAGAACCCTGTTCCTATCCTTGGTGAGATGGATAGTGAGGATGAAAAAAAGTATATGCCCAATTTGAAAAAATAGTAGGACATGTGTGAAGATTGGGTCCCTTCCACAAATCTCCTTCGGGGAGATTCAGATGATCCAATTGCCTATGCAATAGCTGCAAACATAGAACAAGAGGAGTCAGACATAGAGGATCCAATCAGAGAGCATCAATGCAAGAATGTTTCTCATTTGATAGAGAGAGATGTGACCCTTGATGACATCAGAACTTCTACATCAAGACGTCAAAAACATTCATGGTGCAAGCATCCTAGTCGGGATTCAGAAATGGACTCACATGAGTATGAATGGGACTCTCTCTCTAATTCTTCTATAGTTGACATGGATGTTGATGTCATCCATACATATAGTTCCCAACTTGAGGTAGCTAACGAGTCAAGTGTAGGATTAGAGGATTTGAATCCACAAGTCACTTTAGTGGATGATTCTTCACTTGATAGGATAAATCTTGATTTAGGTACCTTAGAGGGATACTTGACAGACCCTAACTCTGCAATCACCAAAGATGATACCATTCATATCCACAACATTAAAATTATCATTGACCTACCCCTTGCTCACCCCCACCTAATTGATTGGTCTCAATGCTATCAGGAGCCTTAGCTCTTAACTTTCCAGAATGACTATGAGATAGCATGTTACCTAAATGCCCTTGAGCCCATAGTCTCTTCCACCAGTGAACTGGCTACAAGCATGGCAGAACCAGATATCAAGTACCTTAGTCACAAAATAAAAAGAAAAGAAAAAAAGAATAAGAGTTCTAATGGTGAAAACCACTCTGTGGTGGTGTCGGAACCTAAAAAAGTAAAAATAAAGGACATATCCAAGGGTGAAAACCTCTTTGAGGCACCTAAGGATGAGGTACTTGATCATCTCCCAAGTTATTTTCAAGACATATCTTCAGTGCTTGTTGAGCCTACACAGCCAGTTAATTTGGGTATAGAAGAGGCTCCATAAATAGTGCATTTGGCTTAGTCTCTATCAGCACAGGAAAAAGAGGCATATACCAAGTTCCTACAAAGAAAGAAGATTATTTTTTCTTGGACTTACTTAGACATGCCAGGATTGGACACTAATCTTATTATGCATCACTTGTCCATAGCTCCAAGTATAAAACCAGTTAAACAAAAATTGAGGAAAATGCATCCTCACATAGCTCCTCTCACCAAAGCAGAACTAGAAAAACTCCTTAGTGTAGGATTTATATGAGCTATTGACTATGCCGAATGGATTTCAAATGTTGTCCCAATTTCTAAACATGACAAGTCCATTCACATTTGCATAGATTTTATAGATCTTAACAGAGCATGTCCAAAGGATGATTTTCCACTCCCTAACATAGACATGATAGTGGACATGACCATGGGTTATGAGATATTTTCCTTGACGGATGGTTTTTCTAGATATAATCAAATTAAAATAGCTCTTAAAGACTAGGAAAAGACTGTATTCACTTATGCATGGGGTACCTATTGCTGGAACGTTATGCCTTTTCGATTGAAAAATGCAGGAGCTACTTATCAAAGAGCTATGAAAACTATCTTTCATTACATGATGCATAAGAATATGGAAGATTATGTGGATGACACCTTGGAAAAATCTAAGAAAAGGGACACACAATTAGGTGATTTAGAAGTCATTCTAGATCATATGGAATAGTTTCAACCAAGATTAAATCCTAAAAACTATGCATTTGGAGTCACCTCTAGAAAACTTCTAGGATTTATCATTTTAGCCAAAGGAATAGAGGTGGACCTAGAGAAAGTTCAAGCAATCTTGGTTATGCCACCTCCCAAAAAAATTAGTCAAATGAGGAGTCTCCAGGGACGTCTTCAATCTATAGGGAGGTTCATTTCACAACTGGCAGATAGAGCTCAACCCTTCAATAAAACATTGCATAAGGGGGTCAAATGTGTCTGGAACGAGGATTGTCAAAAGAGCATGGACCGAATCAAGCAATACTTGGCCAATCCTCCAATCTTAATGCCTCCTATCCCAAGAAAACCAGTCATATTATATGTTTTAGCGATAGAATCTTCCTTGGGGGCATTATTAGCTCAACTTGATGACACCGAAAAAGAAAGAGCTATATATTACATTAGTCATACTCTCATGTCATATGAGGTCAATTATAGTAGTATTGAAAAATCTTTCTTTGCAGTGGTGTTTGCTTCCCAAAAGTTGCAACATTACATGCTTGTGCATATAGTACACCTCATAGAAAAGATTGCTCCTATCAAATATTTTCTTGGCAAGGCTGCTCTCATAGGAAGACTTGATAAGTGGATGATAGTCTTATCAAAATTTGACATAGAGTATGTTGAGCATAAAGCTATAAAAGGATAGGCCATTGCAGATCAATTGGTCAATTTCCCAATTCAAGACAACATGCCTATTCGATTTGAATTTCCAGATGAGCACATAATGTACATGACTGCAATAATATGGAAGATCTTCTTTGATGGCTCTTTCATGAAAAATGGTTTAGGAGCTGGAGTTTTATTTGTTTCTCCTCATGGGTACATAATCCCTAAGTCCTACAAACTATTGTTCCCATGTACAAATAACATTGTTGAGTATGAAGCCTTGACAAATGGACTAAAAATGGCAATAGAATGGAGAATCATAGAGTTGTACATTTATGGGTATTCGCAATTGATAATCAACCAAGTTAATGAAGAATACCAAACAAAAGATGACAAATTGGTACCCTATAAGAAAATGGTTGATTCATTGAGATGATATTTCACCTTTGTCACATTTCAACAAATCCCTAGAATAGAGAACAAAGCAGCTGACACTATGGCTACACTTTCTTCACTTCTACAGCTAGAACAACATGAGTCCATATTCAAATTCCTGGTGGAAGAGCTGTACTATCCCATCTATGACTCCCAAGAAAGCCAAGTTGTTTATACCCTTGTTGGCCATGAGTCATCCCGCTATGGTTCCATTTACTCATATCTCCATGATGGCATTATTCCTGAAACCTTCAACCACTCTGAACAATGAAACCTAACCCAAAATGCCTCTCACCATACCCTTATCTCTAGTGATTTATATAGGAGGGGTTTAGATGGGACACTTCTTAGGTGCTTAGAAAAGGATGAATTTGATCAAGCGTTAGCTGACATTCATGAGGGCATTTGTGGAGGACATTCCAATGGTCTTGCCATGGCTCGAAGATTGCTTAGGGCTGGGTACTATTGGCCTACCATGCAGACAGATGTAGTAGCTTTTGCCAAATCATGTGAAAAGTGTTAGAAACATGGTAACCTAATACATGCTCCAGGCAAGGAGCTTATTTTGTCTATATCTCATTGGCCATTTCAGCATTGGGCCTTTGATCTTGTTGGGCAAATTCATCCCAACTCATCAGGTGGACACAAATTTATCATCACTACTACTGACTACTTTACTAAATGGGTAGAGGTTGTCCCACTTTCTATTGCCTCAGGCAAAATAGTCTCTCTATTCATTTTAAACCATATCATCTGTCAGTATGGAGTGCCTTCTGAAATAATCACTAACAATGGAGGTCAGTTCAAAAACAAGGACCTTAAACAACTCTGCAATAAGTTCAAGATAAAACAACATTGGTCCTCCATTTACCTCCCGCAAGGAAATGGACAAGTAGAGGCTTCAAATAAAACCATTCTCAAAATTCTCCATAGAATAGTTCACAAGAATGGTAGAGATTTGCATCTATAGATAAATCCAACCTTATGGGCTTATAGAATGAGTATTCATACTCCAACTAGGGCTACTTCTTTTGCCCTTACTTATGGTGCTGAAGTAGTGTTGCCTTTAGAGGTGGAGATTTCTTCACTTAGAGTTTCCCTCAAAGGTCTAGTTATAGATGAAGACTACCGTGCCATGAGACTCCAAGAATTAGAACTTCTAGATGAAAAGCGTAAAGCCATCATTTGATCACATGAGGGTTTACCAAAATCATATGTCCAAGGCATTCAACAAGAAGGTTCACCCTAGAGAATTCCAAGTAGGAGATCTTGTCTTACGAGAAAACCCTAAGAACCAACAACATAGAGAGCAAAAGGGACAATTCAAACCTAAATGGCTTGGACCCTATATCATTACTGCAACTTTTGGGACAGGTGCTTATTTGTTATCTACTAGAGAGGGAGAACAGCTCCCCAAGCCTATTAATGTTTTGCACCTAAAGAAGTTCTATCCATGATGCCTATTTTGTCCGGGGGCATCTTTTTACATATTTATTGATCTTGAAAAAATACAAAAAAATCAAAAGTTCAAAAAATTCAAAAAAAATAGAAGAAGTGCCTTGGTGAAAACCTGGAAATAGGCATCTTGGTAGCAAAAATACAGAAAAATTGAAAAATCAAAAAAATCTCCAAGTAGTGAAAACTTGGAAACAGGTGCTACTTGAGGCCTTTGCACCCTTTTTTCTTAGCATGTGTCCTCAACACTTAACCTTTTTCCATCATGCCTTGACCTTGTTGCCTTGGTTTGGAATTAGTCTTTGTCTTTGTCTAGGGGGAATAACTGTGTTAGCTTTGGTCTCTTGGATACATTGGTCTTTAGGATACCTTGCAAATGGTGTTTTTCAACACCACCCCAAACTATGTTTTTCAACACTGCCCTAGCGTCAAGTGTTTCTCAACACTTATCAGATGTCTCACCCGCAGTCTAGAATAATATGATATTTTCTATTAGTAGATGTGGTACTCAAAGTTTGACTCTATGACCTACACACACACACTTAAACATTTGACTTGTTGAGACTTGTTTGACTTTATTTCTTTGTGTGTTGTCTATGATGATTTGGTGGGTGTTCTCTCCCTAAATAGTTTTTGATGATGCATAGCTAGAAGACTGGGGGCATGAGGACATGTTTTATTTATTTTTTGCTTGTGGGTATATTTTGTTTGTCCTAACTATCATTAGCATTTATGATTTTTCCACTTGACATTAGGGTCTACAAGATATTATCCTTGACTATTTTTGCAAGTGCATACTTATAGCCATCTTGACTTTCCTTGTGTCTTGATGGGAGTATAATATTTCTATAAAAAACTTAGGGAACCTTACTACACTAGTCATCTTGACCTACATGTCTTTGATGCTTAGGTGGGATTCCCACATTTCTTCCAATATAGATCATATTCATATACCCATAGTTATACTAGTGTGTATTGTATGATCTTGCAACACTACCAATAAAGCTCGATGATGAATATTAGAGTCTAATGGCTTTGTGACCTTGCAAGTAAACCACTTTTCATAGTAGCTTGCATTCTTAAGTTCATATTAGATTAGTTTTTCATCTTGCATATGGAAAGAGCTTTCCTTTCATCTTTTGTGGACTTGTCGATCAGTTGTGCTCATCTTTTGCTTCTTCTCGATCATGTCTTTCACTCCTTGTCTTTCACATCACTTCCTTTCCTGTCATCACAAGGGGTTAATCTTATCATCATATCTATATCAACAAAGAGATCATTTCTAGAAATATGAGTCTATATCATAACATGAGAACTAAACATACATCTATGAGAGAGATTATACATGAGCATTTATAACCATATATCATACATTTTGAGCAATATAACAAGACAATAAAATTGAAACATCCATCACAAGTGGGACAAGTACACAAGATACATCACAAATCCAATAAATCTCATATATATGTGCATGTCAATGATACAAAGTACAATGTGGGATCCAAAATCTGGATGATGTCCCAAGATATGACTCTATACATCTAATCCTAGACCTAGGACTGGCTCACTCCATCATGAGGAGGTGGAGGAGGTGGAGGAGGTGGTGGAGGTGGTGGCCCCATCCCATCATCGGCCATGTTTGATTGCCCCACCCTCTCAGAGTAGAGTGGCACTCTCTGTGCCACAGGAATGACTTCTATATATAGACCATGATAATAGGCCGCTAGTGTCACCTCTCTCTAGATCTCTATTGCATCTTCTTGTGATGCCCTCTTGTGTTGATCTATCTCAATTCATGCATCTGCTAACTACTAATCTCGCACGGCAATAGTGATCTTTAGCTATTGAATCTCAGCCTCTAAGGCCTGCACTCTAGCTCTAAGATCCTCCCCTCCTCTCCTTGCAAGCTAATCCTGCCCTGCATCCACCCAGTGGTGAACTGGTCTTACCCCTGCCTCATCCTCTCCCTCATCATTAGAAACCTGTCTCCATGACCATTTCTAGCCACCCGATCTTGATCCTTGTCCTCTCTCTCTCACCCTCCCTCCCCTATCTCCCCCATCCCCGTCACTCCCATCACCACCCTATGCCAGTGGTTGTGCATTTGGAATAGTAAAATGTGGGAATGGCTATCTCTACCGCTCTGCCCTGTAGGCTGCATCCGCACCTGCATCTACCATATTGGGAAGGTGACCCCATGGCTCCCTGCATATACCTGCAATCTCCTATGATGCATGCTGGTAGTCCAACATTGGCAACCATCCTTGTCGCTCCTCATCCCTGGCCCTGGCATAAGTGGTCATCTCGACCACTAGCCTCTGCTATCGTCCAAACTACCTCCAAACTTGATTGATCACAAATCTCTCAACTATCTCAGAGTGGCAGCCTAATAGTGGCTAGCTCCATAGCATATACCCAAGCTCTGGATCTCAATCGCTCCACTACTCACAGGCCCTGTATGGTCTCCACTCAAAAGCTATGAGCTTGTCTAGGAGCCTCCTATAGTATGTGAGGTCTCCTCTATGGGGCTGGCTGATGAATCCCATATATCTATAATATGTAGGGGCATCTTTGCTCCCTTGGCTGCACATGTGGGCACATAATGGCGATGTGCTCCCATGCCCATACTCGTGCTAAAATAGAACCGCATGCCCATGTCCTACTATCCCTGTAGACTATCTCATGGAGCTTGTGGTACATATCAACTAGGATAGCTGGGCCCCATGCCATCTATCAAGGGTGTGCTAAATCAGCAACCAATCTGCCCCAGCCTAGTGGGAACCCTCTCTAGCTCCTGTCAGTGATAAGGGCCTGTGCAACCATCGAGCACACTATGCATAGAACTGGGTAATCATGGCCATACTCCTCCATCAACCAATCCCAACTAAGGTGTCTATCAATGATGGTCACATCCTGGAATATGTCTTGGATGGCCTGTCACCACTCAGTAGGATCTTGATCATAATATACCTGTGTCAACAAAAAAATCATGTCAGTTTTTATCATATGGAAACTTTACATCTATGCACATTTAGAAACATGATTATACTCACTGGATCACCATGGCTAGGTATCTGGAGGATTCGATAGACATCCTCTAATGAGATCATTGCCTCTCTAGTCGTAAGATGAAAAGTGTTGTGCTCACTATGCCATCTCTCGGCCAACGCAGTCAGCAACCCATGATTTGCCCAAATATGGGGCATATCTAACAAGCACCTAAATCCCATGCTTATTAGGACATCTCTCCTGGGATCATCCAAATCCCTGACATAGTGTTACTCGGTCACTCTCAATGCTCTGATAATCAGTGCCAGAAAAGCCTCTTGCAAGCCATAACCCCAAACCAAATGTCAGAACATATCATGATGGATGACTACAATCAGTACAAGGAATCTTAAACACAAAAAATAATCTAGACCCATGTCATATTGTTCAAATTTAAAACATGTGCTATTTCTTATTATAGTGGTGCGATACTATTTTTTGGTATTGTATCATGCAATATTTTCCTTAGTAGTAGTGTGATACTCTTTTCTTGTACGATAGTTCGCACAATATCACACGATGTTTCATCCAGTATCGTACGATACTAGATTGAACAATTGTGTGATACTTGGTAAACCTACAAACTATCGCATGATATAGAGTATCAAAGGTGTGTGATACTTTAAATCTATCGTACGATCTATCGCAGGACTAAAATTTGAAATATTCAAAAACAATTAAAAACATGTTTTAAAATGCAATAAATATCTCATAAATGACTCAAAAGGTGATTTTTTCTGAAAACTTACCGGGGCACCATAGTGAGGAGGCCGGTTGTGCAACTGACCACGCTTGAATTGATGTCTGTGGATCAGAATCATTGCTTGCTGGGCCATTTTCTCTCTCTGATCTCTCAACGTTCTCAAAATCACAATAAGACAAATGAATTTGAAAATGACCTTTTTACCCCTTTATATAGCATTTTGACTTTTTTACCTCAATTTCAAAACACCTCAGAATCTCACAAAAATTGCATCTCTAGCTAATTTCGATGTCCTAAATCCATTTTTAGAATTGCAATTGAAATTCGAGTTCATCTTGATAATCAAAATCACATTTCAAAATTTCCCCTTCTTCTACGCAATTGGCTGACCATTTGAGGCCTGATTCTTCAAATCTTCATTGGGGCATCTTCATTTCTTCATCCCCATCTCTTTCAACCTTGTAGTCTTTCATTCATCTTCATTCACTTCATCTCTCTAAGGTTTGACTTCAGCTTTATCCTATATCTTTCTCAGTCAAACCTAGTCAAACTAGGGCATATCTTCACTGCTTGATGGTTATTCTATCATTCCTTCATCTTTGATTATGATTCTTAGTGATTTGATCAAAATTTATCAATTTGTTGTTTCTCCTCTACCTGATTTCAATTTTGATTCCGAGGGGGTAGTACCTATCAAACTTCAATTCTTGATTCATCTTTTTCAATCAAACCTTGCTTGAGATTCTTATCTCTTATTTGAGACTTGACAATAACCTATTTATAGGTTTGTTGGTCTTGTCTTTTAGCTTATCTTTGTCCTAATGTGTTCCCATTCATCGAACACATGTCTGGGTTGTTTTGTGATCCCAAATTGATCTCACATTAGTCAAAGAGGGGAAAATGTATGCACCCTAAAATGGTTGCCTAGACTTTGGGCCCCCATTTAGCAATTTATCAATTTCTTGAATCAACATTTTCAATTCAATATCAATTTCCTTGATCAAATCCTAATTCCATCATTTATTCAATTTTATCCTATGAATTAACCATTTTATCCTAAGTCTTTATTTAATTAAAAGGAATTTCCTCCCCTTTTATTAAATAAAAAGTCCCCACTTTTTCTCTTATCCTAAAGTTGCACAAATAAAGCATTATTCTTATTTTATAAAAAAGTAGAAAAGGCCTTTTTGTCTCATATTGGGCACAAAAGTCAACTCTTATTTTCCCATTGGAGGAGATTTGTGCACAAGGATTGATCCCTCTTTCAAGCTCCACCCTTGATTAAATCTTTTGCCTCTTAATCTCCATGGTCCATTCATCTTTAAAGGGAAAGCTATTTTCTCATTCTAAGGATCCATTTTTTAATACTAATCTTATGCTGCAAGTTTTCTTGGAGACATTAGAGCTTTGGAGATCTTGTTGCATTTAGCTTTCATTCTTGCATTTTAGCTTTCATGGGATATAGCTTAGTTTCCTTTATGCTCTATATTAACTCACTTAGCTTAATTAGCAAGGCTTGTAACACTTTCATTTCCATAGCTTACTTGCATTTTTATTCTTAGCATAGTTGCATTGCATTTCCATTGTTGATTCTTGAAGATATTGGCATTCTTGCCCTTGTCTCTTTGAATCTCCCATTGTGTGGTTTACTAGCAAGGTTGCATGCTTCATAGCTCTAGCTGAGAGGACTATACACATCCTTGTGACTCCATGCCTAGGGAGCTCTAGGTTGCTTTCTCAAGGTTTCCAATCCATGGATACTCTTGGAAGTAATGACTTAGAGAAGTGCACAATTTGAGTGTATAGAATGTACACTGTAGGATCAGAATGACAGCGGGTGAAGTGTGAGGCTAGCAAGAAAGAGTCCATCTTCTCATACCAAGCCTGGGGGGCTTGTTTGAGACGATATAATGACCTCTGAAGTCTACACACAAGAGAAGAGTCCTGCAAAAAACCTTGAGGTTGTTCCATATAGATCTCCTCATGTAGATCCCCGTGCAAGAATGCACTCTTCACATCCATCTAATACACTATCCAATCCTATGAAGCTACAAGAGAAAGTACCAGGCAAATAGAATTCATCTTGGCAATAGGAGAAAAGGTCTCAGATTAATCAATAGCCTCCACCTGTGAAAAGCCCTTCACAACAAGACGTGCCTTATACTGATCAATAGAACCATTTGCAACATACTTGGTATGGTACACCCACTTGCACCGAACCAACTTTCTTCCTTTTGGAAGAGTACAAAGATCCCAAGTGTGATTCTTCATCAAAGAAGAGTACTGCTCATCCATAGCCCTATCCCACTCAAGATGTCCTATCACCTTTGAAAACTTCTGAGGATCATCTTAGCCTAACTCAAAAGACTAGTACCAAATCACTGAGCATGTGTATGATAGGTATCTGAAGGATCTCCTGCCAAATAACCAGCAGCACTAACTGTATCCCGAGCCCACTTGGGCACTCACAGAATATCTAATGGAGGAGGGGAAGGTGGATCATCATCTAAATCATCCTCAGAGGATATAGAATCATAAAGAGGAGAAGAGGAAGTACTAGGCATTGAGGGAGAAGCTGGTGATGGAGGCTCCATCTGAGGATAGCACTCATCAAACTGGACATCTCATCAAAACAATACCTCTCTAGAATTAGGATCAAACAACCTGTATGCCTTCATATCCTCATAGTAGCCAACAAATATCAGTGGTCGACTCCTCCTCTCCATGGCTTTCCTCTGAGCATTTGGAATAAATGCCCAAGCCTTAGTATCAAACACTCAAAATGTAGAGACATCAGACTTGACATGGGACCAAGCCTCCTCAGGAGTCAAATGTTGTAATGCCTTATGAGGCATCTGGTTCTAAATGTAGTTGGCACAATTCACTGCCTCTACCCAAAAAGAAGGTTGCATATCTCAAGACTATATCATTCAATTGGCCATCTCCCACAATGTTCTATTCTTTCTCTCAGCAACACCATTCTGTTGAGAGGAATGAGGAACTATTAGCTGATGCAATATACCCTGCTTAGTGCAAAAATAATGAAAAGATTGATTCACATATTCCCCCTCATTTTCAGTGTGTATCTGCTTGATAGAAACACTAGACTGTTTCTCCACAAATGTCTTAAAGACTCAAAATGAATCAAAGACATCATACTTGTACTTCAAGAAGTACACCCATGTGCATCTAGAGAAGTCATCAATAAAGGTGAGCACATAACGAGCACCAGAAAAAGGAGTAGGAAATGAAATGAGATCACTATGTATCAAATCCAATGGTGCCTTAGCATGTGAGGATCTACTTGTTGGAAAAGGATCTCTATGATGTTTGCCAAGTGCACAACCTTGACAAACACCATCTGTGCAAGAGATCTAAGGAAGCCCAATCACTAACTCCTATGTACTTATCTATTGTAGATATCTGTAGTTGACATGGCCAAAATGCTCATGCCAAAGCTTTCTCACTGTGTTTGCATGAGAAACAAGAGAAACACATGTATATTCAGAGCTCTCAAAGCCATCAAACCTATATAAGTGAGACTTTGAATCAACACTCCTAGTAGCAACAACCAAATTAGGATCATGGAGGTCTCTAATAACTACATCATGCGATGAGAACTCAACTATTATACTAGAACTAGAATGGAAAATCTGATAGATAGACATGAGGTTTGTAGAAATAGAAGGAACCAAAAGAACATCCTATAGAGAGACATCATCCAATGAAATACTACCAGAACTTGTAACTAAAAGTTTTACTGAGTCACCAACTGCAATCTATGTAGTAGCACTCTGAGCAAGTGAGGTGACCAAACTAGATGTGTGTGTCATATATATGGTGCGAAGAACCTAAATCAATGATCCAACTAGCAGTGGAAGATAATGCTCATGTAGAAAGAGCATGGTCTTTCCCTATGGGAGTAGGTGAAGGATGTGGAGAAGCAATACTATGCTTCTGCAAGGCTTCCTCTAGAGCCTCAAGATGTTTCCAACACCTGGAAACTGGATGCCCTTCCTTGCCACAAAAACTACAAGGTTCACCTGTGAACTTCTTAGTCTTGGAGGAAGACTCACTAGACTTAGAAGATTTACCCTTAGGAGTGGATTTTTTAGACTCTATTTTCTGAGGGTGCTTGGAGGAATTCTCACTGCCAACTAAATCTATTTTGGGCTTCTGCTTCTACTTATGTGTCCCCTTAGAAGTCTGAGCAACCAAAGCTTGGTTCTTAGTCCTAGATAAAGAATACAACTATGTGAGCTTGCTCTGCTCTCTAGTTAATTGATCATAGAACACCTCAAAAGTGGGCATCTAGAATGTCTGACCCAATGCATCCATGGTAGAGTGAATGGTGGAGGAGAAAATCTAAAAGTTTCCCTAAAGCTTTGACAGAATCAGGTAGATACACTCTGTGTCAGTCTTAGCCTTTCCACATCCCTGTAATAAAGACCTCCACTACTTGAAATTCATTAAGAAGTCCTCAATGGATGGAAAATGATCTAGTATAAGAGAGGTAAGCTCTGCCTCAATCTGAAGTTCCCTAAACTCATTCACTATACCAAACAAGGTTTTAAACTTGGTCCACATAGCTAGAGGGGTATTGCACCCATCAAGATGAAACTGTAGACTATCTGATACATGTAAAGAAATCAATCCCATTGCCTCATCCATGTTGTTCCTATGTTGCATGACCTTGAAAGGCCTTTGTAAAATTGGGTGCACTGTGTCTAAACAAGACCACAACCCTTTTGACCAGAGAAGCGGTGTCATAAGGGGTTTCAATGTGTGATAGTTATGAGGGGTCAAAATTTCTAGACAAGAAGACGTCTTGGCCATTGTTTTCTTGAAGGGGTTTTTTTTTTTATATAATTTCGAGTTTACTGAAGTAAATTATAGAAAACAAGAAATAAAACACCCCCCACAATTTAATAAACCAAACCCTAGAAGTTGGAAAATATTGCTTACAATGAGAGAGAAAAAAAAATCTTCAAATGAGTATCATTTGTACCTTTGAATTTTTTGATGAAAATATTCATAAATCTGGATAGCAATTGCAGCTAAAAAAGATTGCAATTCAAGGTACGGTACCCATGAGGGTTTGAAGTTTTGTCATTTCAGATCTACCAACGTAGACATCGGCTCATGCATAGTGATAAATGGCACCGGGAAGGACACCCAAAAAAATTCCCTCTCACATGCAGATGCCCGTAAAAAGGCTAAAAAAAAAAAGAAACAAAAAATAACATCCTACAGAGTATACTAGATCTAAAAACTATAACCAAAACCTCTCAAATTAGCCAAAAAATCCCAAATTTCTTCTGTTAGACCCTTGCTCCTTTTTTTCATCAAACATGAGCAAGCTACAACAAATCTAGCTCTGATACCATGTAAGATTTAATGAAAAACAAATCTATTAAGCCCAAGAAACCTGCATGCAAAAACCTATCACAAGGAAGAAATCTGTAGGAAACAAACAAGGGTTTTGCTATGACAATATGAAAGTTATTATTATCAGCCAAAAGAATAATGCAAATATACAATAGATCAATCCTTATAGAAGGAGATCGAAAAACCTGATGGGAAACCCTAAAAGGTAAATAGGCATTTAATAATTAGATTTAATTATTAAATGACTAATGCAAGTACATAAAGGGAAATCTTAAGAGGTAGTAAAGTTAATTTAATCAATGTCATTAAATTAATGCTTTACTCTAACAATATAATACTATTGTGAAAGGAGAGCTAACTCAATCTAAGAGACATCTTGAGAAATTTTATTCCAATAGTGAATTGATTAATGAAAAAAATTATTTTCAGAGACCTTCTTATGATAAGAGTGGTCTTGGATATCTTGAAGAAAAATTCTCAAAGAAGATTGAAGAACGTAAAGAACCAGATCCTGTAATCCAATAGCCTGAGAAAAAGAAAGAAGAAAAGAAAATTGAGTCTAATTAGTCTGAAGATATACGTAAGAAACCTAGGAAAGTTGAATCACCTAAAGAAGTGTGGAATGAATTCAAAGGTAGATGTTATGCATGCAATTCATTTGGACACATGAAAAGGAATTTTACAGGCAAGCAATTTAAACCTATCTCTAGTTATTGTTATAATTATCATGGTTTTGGTCATAGAGCTATTGATTGTAAGAAACCTCGATCTAGTAATAAAGATAATAGTAGAATGTTTAGAGGTGCTAACCCTATAGATAATAGACTTATTGAAGGAGCCAATATTATAAGAAATGGAGTTGTGTTATAAATGCAACAACTTAGGACATATTGCTAGAAATTGCAGATCATAGATCAGTCAGTTAGGACCAAGATATGGAAACAATATTATAGTTTGTCAGATTTTTAAGAACATGGGACACATAGAAAGATATTGTAGGATGAACAGTATGAGGAATCCTAATCCTAGAAGAAATATGAACTACACTAGGAGGAACAAGGATAAAAAAAATAGTCAAAAAGGAAATAGAAACTTTAGGGAAGATATTGTATTTGTCAAAGCTACAGATCCAACAACTACATCCACTATATCAGGAAGTCAATCAAGTGAATCATTTGAGAGTAAGTTGGAATCAGTCCTAATCCCATCTCAATCTAATTAAGTATCATATTTTATCAATTAAAATGACAGAATAACCATCAAAATAGTATAGGAGATATAAGAATTTGAATCAGGTCTTGCGTAGTTAGAATGTGATAGTAAATGATGTAAGGAAGCTATGGTTAAGAGCACATGAAATTCTAAACTTTTATGAAAGTGCGCAAAGAGAAAGAAGTTCATTGATAAACAAAGACATATTTTTAGCAATTGTGTACTTTCATAATTAATGCGAAGATCAATCTGAGGTTATTTATGGATCAAAATTAAATTTGTAAGAACCATTTGATTGAGCAAGAGATAAAGAAGCATTTAGAGTGAATTGAAGAGAAGAATTGAAGTGTTTGGAGAAAATTTGAAAGCATTTCTTAACAAGCCCTAATTTCTTGATTATAAGGTATTTATCATGTGCCCAGCCATATTTTGAAAGGTTTAATTCGAAGAAATAGAATCATCTATGGTTAATTATGTGAATGAGAGACCTAGGTATAAGTTTAAGAAACACCTGTATATCTCTACCGAGGATGATCCAACAGGAGCATTCTCACAAGTGTTGCATATGGTTTTACATGTTGAAGATGTTTGTGCATATATCTATTGCAAGTTTGATTCATTAGGTGATATTGACATACACAAATATTTGAGCCTTGCATACAACAACTTATCATTCAAGGAAGCGTTTGAGCATTTAGATGGTCTAAACATTACCAAAGAGATTTTCTTCACTGAATTTGATAATCATCAATCAAGAAAAATTATTTTGAGTCACATTCATGAAGACATGTTTTGGGTAGGAGATGTACCTATTGTTATTGATAGGGACATGATTCATAAACTCATTGGTTTGAGAAATGAGGGTAGCGACCCTGTTAATGATAAAATGTTAAGAAACTAGTTGAGTCAAACCTTAAGATAAAATTTGATGGAAGGAGAATGAAAGTAGACATGATAGAACAAGTTGACATCATATTGGTTAGCAATATTATAGGTTATAAGATCAATTATAGTTCCAGATTGAACTCTATTCCAATAGGATTCATACATGCAGCATACATGATGATTGTTGAGAAAGAGAATGTGAACATGTGTGAAATTTAGAGACAACAGTTATTGGAAAGCATAGATAGATTGAAGAAGAAAAAGAATGCAACATTCATATTTGAGTCTTTGTGGACACATATATTCTCCCAAGTGATAGAGAACCTCCCTAGTATGCCAAACTATGAATGGAAATAAAAAATAGGTACAATGGATATAATAACACAATACTATAGGAAGAAATCAAATGAAAGAATCATAGGAGATATAACTAAAATGATGAAGATTTTCCAGAAATAGATGAAACAAAGGTACTCTATAATTCCACCTGTCTTAGTAGAAAAATATAAAAATGATATTTTTTATGGTCAAAATTGATATGACATGCATGGAAGCAATAGAACCAAGGGTAAAACTCATTGATCCTATGATTTATGAAATGTCTGAGGAAGTAATTAAAGGATATGCAAAGATAATCCTTGAATCAGCTAAAGATAAGGAATGTCCTAGATGGGGCACCTATGAAGAAAAGGTTAAAGAAGTCTATCAAGAACTATATGCCAAGAATATTAGAAGAAACATTGATAAAATAATTGACAACATTTTGAAGGACACTGGAATGAGTAGAGAGGAATATAAGGAAGTCTGGAAGATTGCCATTATAGTAAGAGAAAGTGGAAAACCAAATATATTAGTCAAACCACTACCTATAAGAACTGAAGATGTGACAATTACAGTTTCTCCACGTAATCACCTGCAACACCATATGTAGCTGTATCACAAGAAAAACCATAAGTCACTCCCATACACCAAGAAATAAGAGAAGACGTAAGTATCTTTGATGTGGAGTCAGACACCTCACCATCCACCAGAAGATCAACAATGTTAGTTGAAGTAAAGAAAGAAGATGTAGAGACTCCCAAGCACAAAAGAATGAAACAAATGATAGCAAGACTCGGTAAGAGGTAGAAAGTGTTAATCCCTATTAAAAATAAAAAGACAACCACTCCTAAGAAAGATGAGAAAAAGACATAATTAGAGAGTGCGAGCAAAGGAAGAAAACTATGGAAGCCTAAGATTGAAAATATCAATAGCGTAGTCATTTATAATGGTAACTTTGTACAATTGAAATTTTTTTATAGTTTTTATAATAATTTTTGATAGATTACAGTTAGAGAAAGCAGTAATAAGACATATGATCTGAAAGGAAAAGAAAATTGAGGATATTAGAGGAAAAATTCCTACTGATTTGAATGAAAGACTTGTAAAAAGGAAACTGAGAGTTCGTGATGAAGACATGAAAATTAGAGGAAATATGATTAGAAAAATATGTTCATTAAACAATGATGAGCATCTTAAAAATATCATGAAGACACTTGAACCTCACTTGAGAACTAGAACAAGAGTACTACTAATCATGGGAGGAAATTATAAAGAAGTTAACAAGAAAACTGAGGAAGCCATAGTGTAGATGAGATCTTGACCATTCAGGCCACTGAGGCAACAACATCTACAACATTACCACAAGTAAGCATAGGTAATGATAGTATGAAGATCGACAACACAAATGTTACAATAGATACCGCAGAAGATCCATTTATGGACTATGGAAACATTATTGACAATTTGGAAGAAGAAGACTTAAAGAAGAAGTAAGAAGAGGAATGACTGAAAGCTAAAGAGGATGAGAAGAAGAGAGACGAAGACAAGGTTAAGGAAGAAAAAGAAAAGAAATAAAAAGAGGAGGAAGAAAAGAGGAAAAGAGATGAGGAAAATGAAAAGGAGGATAACATTAAGGCAGCCACAGAGGAGATGAAAAACAAATGGAATCCAATTGTACACAACAATCAACACTTGTACCCAAACTAAAGTACATTGAAATTGAAGTTGATATGGTTGTTCTCCAACATGAAGCTCATGTATTACTACAAACCCCAGTAAAACCAAAGATGCAAATAGAAGCGGCATTGAAAAACCTATCAGGAGATGATGATGATCAAGATGTATTAATATCATCATTAAGAAATATATTTGAAAAGAAAAAGCAAGTAAAAAGCTTGTAAAAATCACTAATGTCAGTTAGAGAGAAGCTGGAGAGTATTATAATGTCAGTTAGAGAGAAGCTAGAGAGTATTATAATAGAGAAAGTATCTAAGACTCATCCACAAGAGAGAGCAAGTGCAGTAATTAAGGCATATGAAAATGAGTTTACATAGTTATCTAAGGTAACAACCACCCAAGAACAAACCTAACATAACGAATAGTTGTTTGATAGTGTTTTTCAGAATATCATAAATGACTTAATTATGCTTGACACTAGCATAAAAGAATTAAGGAGATATGCAATTGAAGGAAAGATGCTATATGGATAGTGCACAAAAGCACATAATTTTGTCAAAGACATAAATGAGGAGCTGATTCGCTGAAAAAGAAATAGGCATGAAGATTGAGGATTTGGGAAGCAAAATTGTTAAGACTTATAATGACATAAGTCTGATTGAGCTAGAAAGAGAAAAATTCATCAAAAGATTTTCATTGTTTAGAGAACATTTAACCATAAAGATATCCATTGTAAAGAAGCAACTAGATGTATGCCTTAAGGCTAAGGCATCTTATAAAAAGTTCATTTATTCAAATATGAATGTAATTGAAGTTGCATCCTATGGGCTATGTGCCCTTATCAGTGTATCTGAAGTAGTTCAAATCACATGGAGCAAAGAATTCAAAAACTTGACAGAAAATTTTGTTGATGGCATCTCAAGAATATCAAACCTAGCATAGAAGAGGTAACAAATTTTTACTTGTATATACAGTTTTTGACATCACCTTTGTCATTGATGTCAAAGGGGGAGAAATAGAAGAAAATTTTCAAGTATGCTATGTAAAGTGTAATTTAGGGAGTAAATGATGTAGAAAAATGTAAAGGATAAAGTATAGAAAAAGTGGGAGTATCCATATGTAAAGATGGTATATGTAAATAATCGATCCACATACTTTTGAAAATCTTGTAATGTTCATGTAACATAGTGTTACAAAATGTTACAAGTTTTTGAAGTTTTGAATTTTGATGTTTTGAGACTTAGCCAATTTTCCCATATGTTGTCATCAATGACAAAGGGGGAGATTGTTGGGAATTTGGCTAGGTAAGATATCATGATGTTGTCATTTATTGCAAGATATTATCAGTATTAAGTTGAGCAAGACTTAAGGATGAAGTTTTGGGACAATGACTTAGAAAATTGTCTAAGTATCACAAGATTTATCTATCAACACCAAGATTATTTTGGTCAGTGTAGTTCATAGAGATATTTCTAAAATTTTCATGCTTGGGTTTAGATAGTATGGAGTGTGTAGATCCTACAACTAAAAGCACAAAATTGTACAACCTACACAAACAAAGTTATTATTGTTTCACAAAAATAGTGTTGAACCGACAGAACAAAGTAACAGCTAGTAAATGAATATTTTGGTTAAGGGATTATTTTTTATCAAAATAATGACTTAAATAATTAGGGATAATATCCTAGATGTTAACCCTAAGTCATCAAGAAGTAACCTTATGTTTTGGGAAGCGTGTAATGAATTGAAGGCTGACTAGAAGGTTATTTTTGTAATAGCTTGTAAAAAGGAAAGAAACATGTAATGTGAAGTAGTAGAAAGTTATTGTATTTGTTAGGATTAACAAGGCAGAAATAAAAATTATGTGCAAATATAATTAATATCAGAAAATAATAAACCACAGGGTAAAAGCACAATAAGCTGTCACCCTTTTACAAAGGAAGAGGCTAACAACACCAAAATGAAAAAACTTCAAGGGCATAAAAGTCACATTTCTATTCAGAATTTGAAGATGATGTAAACTGATGAAATGTGTGAAATAGGATGAATTTTATGCCTATAATTTTTTAAAATTATTTTGGACATAAATTAATATATTTTTTTAATTTTTAAAGTCTATTTTTCATGTCCTGAAAATACAGCAAATCAGGGGGTTTACCTCCCGTCAAATAATTATAAGTAAGACATTGTTTTTTCTTCCAATTTCAAAATATGTTTTAGATGACATGTATACCTAGTGCAACAAAAAGGAAAGAAGTGTCTTCGATCTATAATTTGCCCGTTATAAGTATTCAAAGTACAACTTACACGAAATCAGTAGTTTTTATCTCCCGCCACTTTTCAGCTATCAAAATTTTTCTAAAGTTCAAATAAATTATATATTCTTGAAGAAGATTCTCTTCTCTAGTGCCTCATATAATTTTTATTTTTTTTTTAATTGATTTACTATTTTTTTTAATTTATCGAATCGGCAACTTCTCAAAGCTTTATATACCTACATGTGGTTTTTTACAAATTTGTTTAACATTTTCCAATTGAAATTATATAAAATTTATATTTTTAGAATTGTAATTCTGAGATCTACAAAAGGGTAGTTTTAGTTTTTTCAAATTTTTAATTTGCAGAAGAGAAAAAAACACCACAAGTGCAAATTATGTATTATTTGTGTTTTTTAAGTTTTGGCTGCCAAGTTGGCATGCCACTTAGGATGACTCGGCCGAGTGGGACTCGGCCGAGTCCCCTCAAGTCGTCGGCCCCTCGCGACCGGTCGTGTGAGTGACCGGTCCTTTCAAACTGAAGGGTATATATGTGCATAATATTTTTAAAAAAATATATATCAATTGCGAATTTACATTCTTATTTTAGGATATAAGGATATTTTGAAGCAAGGAGTCATTCTTTTGGAGAAGTTTCAAAGAAATTTTGATTTCGAAAGAGTTTGAAGACAAGTTTTTCAGTGACGAAGTAGTAAAACAATAAAAAAAATCTTGCTTAAATATTTGAGCAATGGGAAATAAAAGGACTAGAACAAGGAAGTATGATCATAAAAGGGATGACCAAATGAAAGGTCATACGAAACGTGTCCAAGAGCAACCAATGGATGTTGAAGAAGAACCTATCGCTGTAGAAGGTGCAACTCAACTAGGGGAGGATATTGGTAGTAGTCGAAGTATACATTTTTTTCCTACAATGCAGAATTTGATGGACATGAATGAGGAATCACTTATTAGTCAAATTGAACGGAACAGTTGGTACCTAAAAGCACTATTAAATTGCATCTCAAAAATATGTGGATGGAATATTTTGAGAGTAAATCTTTGGTGGGAAAAGCACAATTGTTTGCAAAGTTATTCAAGAAAAAAGAAATGACTCCGGTTTTGGAATTGTTGGGTATTGATAATAGGAAAGTTGGAGGAGGTAAAGTAAAAGAGACAATAATTCAAAATTTACAAGATGCACTGAATGTTGTTAACAAGGCAGATCATAAAGGACTAGATTCAAATGCAGCTAGAAGAGCCTTGATGACTATGATAACTAGTAAGAAATTGACACATAGAAATCAAGTTCGAGCAATTTCTGATTTACTCAACGTATCTCGAAGAACTATACAAAGATATATTAGGAAGAGAAATATGTTGGATATGAATATTGAAAAGAATTGGGTACAGATTTGTAGACTTCCCCGTAAAGACAGAATTTCTGAAGATGTAAGAAGACAGGTCATTGATTTTCGGACCAACCACTCTCGTGTTTCTTCCAATAGAAGGGACACTATACAAATGGACGATGAAGAGATTGGTATGAAGATTTCACATCCAAAACATTTTGTCGATACTACACAAAGTGAATTGTTTGAAGCATTCAAACATGAATTTTCAGATGTGAAAATATGTCAGAGAATGTTTGAGATGTTGCACCCTTGCTTCGTACGCATAAATAAGGTTCGTGAAACATGTTGTTGTCGAAATCATGTTGAGTTTCACTTATACTTGCAATCATATAAAAAGGTTACGAAAATACTTAATCTAGGTATGGTTACTGGAAGTACCATAGAATTTGTAAAGTCCATTTTATGTGATAAATCAGAAGATTCAGATGAATTTAATGTCCAGTGTATAAAAAATGAATGCAATAATTGTAGAAATTTGCAGCAATTTCCTTTACAATTTGATAATATTGATGTTACAACACCAGTCTAGTGGAAGAGATTTGAATATGAGATATACCAAACGAAGACAGGAGGTGAATCAAAAAAAATTACATTAAAAGAGAGTGAATTATCGTACCTTCAGTTCATGGATAGATTTCGATCTATGATTTATCCACATATCCAACATTGTCATGGTGCACGATGGCAAGCTAAACAGTTTCGTGATTCCAAAAATTGTTTCCCACTTGGTTGTATTCTTTCAGTTGTAGATTTTGCAGAGAACTATACATTTTCCCCTCAAAAGGAGCTCCAAAGTCAATATTATCATTCTGATCAAGTTGCAATATTTGTGCATGTGACCTATAGACATGTACAATATGATTTGGATGGGATAGAATCTGGTATAGATCAAAATGAACGCATTATCATCAAGGAGGTTCATTTCTATATTAGTGATGACAAGGTTCATGATAGGAGCTATGTGGCTCATTGTTTCAACATGTTTTTCAACAATCTTGCAAGTCGTGGGATAAATGCTTCACAACATTGGATCTGGTCTGATGGGTGTGCAGGTAAGTACGTACATGCATTATAAATTTTATTTTAATTTTTTTTTTGAGCATTTCTAGATATATTTATGTGTCACATTTAAATACATTTTTGTATTTATTTGAATTGTAGGTCAATTTAAGTCTGCAAAAGCTTTTAATTGGTTAGCCATGCAACATGCTAGACACAACGTTAAGTTTGTTTGGAACTTCTTTGAAAGTGGACATGGAAAAGGAGAACATGATGGAGCAGGAGCATGTGTGAAGCGTGCACTCCGACAACATGAACTTCAAGGTATGTGTACATACATTTGATATTCAACTTGTTTACTTGACTAGACTATTTAAAACTTTACATTACATGTACACATGTATATATATAACTAAATTGTTAAAAATATATCTCTCTAGGTAACATGATAGAGAATTCAAAGAAGATTGTTGAATGGTGTCAAAATCATTTCGCTACTCGAGACACAAAATACAACAAATGTTACTTTTGGGAAGTGATAGGTATTTATTTAATTTACTTTTATTTTTCAAACTCAAATTCATGAAACTACATATATAGGTATGTCATGTATGTGTGTTTTAACTTGTTGTATATATATATATATATATATATATATATATATATATATATATATATATATATATATATATATATATATATATATATATATATATATATATATATATATATATATATATATATAATGCATTTCACATTTTTCATGATTTCAAACTGAGATCTATATATCAATCCATCCAATCCAGATATCGATCGATCGAATCCCTACAATTGTCAATCAATTGTTGGAATTAGAAGTTTGCATCAAGTGATGACTACAGGACAACACAAGCCTCCACTGATTCAACTAAGAGATAAATCATGCTTTTGTGAAGATTGTCTTAACAACAACACAATGATTCAATGTGTTAATATTGCAAATGGATATGTTTCAATATGGGATCATAAAGTGTTAATTAGAATGCCTCCTTATGAAGATGATGACAATGTCATAGACATCCATGATCCTATATATTCAGCTGACTATGAACGTGTTTCTGATTTAGTTGTTACAGGTGCGTATTTTTTATTTTTAGGTATATTTACATGATATATATATATATATATATATATATATATATATATATATATATATATATATATATATATATATATATATATATATATATATATATATATATATTATACATGAACTTGAGGTTTAAATTTAACATTTACTTGTACACATAAATATAAATTGTGTAGGTGATATTTTTGCTGTGGTTGCGGATCCTGAGAATATAGAAGGTGTAGATTATTATCTACTAAGATGCACCAAGGAAAAACACAAGTTGCTTGAAGAAGTTGTTGATGGTGATGGACAAAAATATCCGACTGGTTCAGTTGTTATTGAAGGCACCTATTATCAACAAGATAAGATTGAAAAAAATGGAATTAAATTTGTTGAATACATGTGTGGAGAGAGAGTTCTACATTATAGTCACTTGGTTATAGCGACGAAATTGCAGTTTGAAACTGTGTCAAAAAAAGGGTCAAGTAAAAACCAAAAGTGGAAGTTGCCTATTGAAGAGCATGAAAAACTTTTGGAGATAATAAAGGATAGAGAGGATCCAGACTACATGTATCAGGAGCTTTAGGTTTAAGGATTTTAATTTTTACATACTTAATTTAAATCCTATTTGAAACTTCTATGTAGACTTTAAATTTGATTTGAAATTTATGATTAGATTGAATTTATGGATCAAGATTAAACCTGAATTGAATTTTAATTGAATTTTAATTGATGAAAGTTATCTCTCTCTCTCTCTCTCTCTCTCTCTCTCTCTCTCTCTCTCTCTCTCTCTCTCTCTCTCTCTCTCTCCCCTTCCCCTTCCCCTTCCCCTTCCCCCCCCTCTCTCTCTCTCTCTTAGAACTAGAACTTTCAATTTACTTTCTACTTGAATTTTAATTTCAATTTATTCATTAGATTGATTAGATAAATATTAGATAGGTCTATATTTCTATTTTTTGTTTAGATTGATTAAATGTAGGTCTATATTTGAATTGAAATTAGATTGATTCTTTTTTCAATTGATTAGAATAGATTGATTTCTTGAATTGCATACCTTTCTAGTCTAGATAAATTTCTATTTATTGATTAGATTGATTAGATAGGTAAATTGAATTTTAATTGATTGGATAGAACTTTCAATTTACTTTCTACTTGAATTTTAATTTCAATTTATCAGATTAGATTGATTAGATAAATATTAGATAGGTCTATATTTCTATTTTTTGTTTAGATTGATTAGATAGGTCATGGCTTAAGGGCTTAAGGGGTCATGGCTTAAGGGCCAAATGGGTTAAGGGCTTAAGGGCTCATGGATTAAGGGGTCATGGCTTAAGGGGTTATGGCTTAAGAGCTTAAGGGGTCACGGCTTAAGGGGTTAGGGCTTTTAAGGGCTTAAGGGGTCATGTTCGGTTCTTAAGGGCTTAAGGGGTCATGTGAGGTCATGTTAGGACATGTGAGGTCATGTGAGGTCATATTAGGTCTTATTAGTTCATTTAAGGTCATGTGAGGTTATGTGAGATCATTTTAGGTCTTAAGGGGTCATGTTAGGTCTTATTAGTTCATAGTAGGTCTTATTAGTTCATAGTGAGGTCATGTGAGGTTATGTGAGATCATTTTAGGTCTTAAGGGGTCATGTTAGGTCTTATTAGTTCATAGTAGGACTTATTAGGTCATGTTAGCTCATATTAGGTCATATTAGGTCTTATTAGGTCATGTTAGGTCATATTAGGTCATGTTTGGTCCTTAAGGGCTCATGTGAGGTAAAATTAGGTCTTAAGTGATCATTTTAGGTCTTAAGGGGTCTTTTAGGTCATGTTAGGTCTTAAGGGGTCTTATTAGGTCATGTGAGGTCATGTTAGGTCTTAAGGGGTCTTTTAGGTCATGTGAGGTCATATTAGGTCTTAAGGGGCCTTTTAGGTCATGTTAGGACATGTTAGGTCATATTAGGTCTTTTAGGTCTTATAAGGTCTTGAGGGGTCATGGCTTAAGGGGTTAAGGGCTTAAGGGGTCATGGCTTAAGGGGTTGGGGCTTAAGGGCTTAAGGGGTCATGGCTTAAGGGTCATGTTCGGTCCTTAAGGGCTTAAGGGGTCATGTGAGGTCATGTTAGGTCATGCTAGGTCTTATTAGGTCATATTAGGTCATGTTTGGTCTTTAAGGGGTCATGTGAGGTCAAATTAGGTCTTAAAAGGGATCATTTTAGGTCTTAAGGGGTCATGTTAGGTCATGTTAGGTCTTATTTTAGGTCTTAAGGGGTCATTTTAGATCATTTTAGGTCTCATTTTAGGTCTTAAGGGGTCATGTTAGATCATTTTAGGTCTTAAGGGGTCATGTTAGGTCTTATTAGTTCATAGTAGGACTTATTAGGTCATGTTAGCTCATATTAGGTCATATTAGGTCTTATTAGGTCATGTTAGGTCATATTAGGTCATGTTTGGTCCTTAAGGGCTCATGTGAGGTAAAATTAGGTCTTAAGTGATCATTTTAGGTCTTAAGGGGTCTTTTAGGTCATGTTAGGTCTTAAGGGGTCTTATTAGGTCATGTGAGGTCATGTTAGGTCTTAAGGGGTCTTTTAGGTCATGTGAGGTCATATTAGGTCTTAAGGGGTCTTTTAGGTCATGTTAGGACATGTTAGGTCATATTAGGTCTTTTAGGTCTTATAAGGTCTTGAGGGGTCATGGCTTAAGGGGTTAAGGGCTTAAGGGGTCATGGCTTAAGGGGTTGGGGCTTAAGGGCTTAAGGGGTCATGGCTTAAGGGTCATGTTCGGTCCTTAAGGGCTTAAGGGGTCATGTGAGGTCATGTTAGGTCATGCTAGGTCTTATTAGGTCATATTAGGTCATGTTTGGTCTTTAAGGGGTCATGTGAGGTCAAATTAGGTCTTAAAAGGGATCATTTTAGGTCTTAAGGGGTCATGTTAGGTCATGTTAGGTCTTATTTTAGGTCTTAAGGGGTCATTTTAGATCATTTTAGGTCTCATTTTAGGTCTTAAGGGGTCATGTTAGATCATTTTAGGTCTTAAGGGGTCATGTTAGGTCTTATTAGTTCATAGTAGGACTTATTAGGTCATGTTAGCTCATATTAGGTCATATTAGGTCTTATTAGGTCATGTTAGGTCATATTAGGTCATGTTTGGTCCTTAAGGGCTCATGTGAGGTAAAATTAGGTCTTAAGTGATCATTTTAGGTCTTAAGGGGTCTTTTAGGTCATGTTAGGTCTTAAGGGGTCTTATTAGGTCATGTGAGGTCATGTTAGGTCTTAAGGGGTCTTTTAGGTCATGTGAGGTCATATTAGGTCTTAAGGGGTCTTTTAGGTCATGTTAGGACATGTTAGGTCATATTAGGTCTTTTAGGTCTTATAAGGTCTTGAGGGGTCATGGCTTAAGGGGTTAAGGGCTTAAGGGGTCATGGCTTAAGGGGTTGGGGCTTAAGGGCTTAAGGGGTCATGGCTTAAGGGTCATGTTCGGTCCTTAAGGGCTTAAGGGGTCATGTGAGGTCATGTTAGGTCATGCTAGGTCTTATTAGGTCATATTAGGTCATGTTTGGTCTTTAAGGGGTCATGTGAGGTCAAATTAGGTCTTAAAAGGGATCATTTTAGGTCTTAAGGGGTCATGTTAGGTCATGTTAGGTCTTATTTTAGGTCTTAAGGGGTCATTTTAGATCATTTTAGGTCTCATTTTAGGTCTTAAGGGGTCATGTTAGATCATTTTAGGTCTTAAGGGGTCATGTTAGGTCTTATTAGTTCATAGTAGGACTTATTAGGTCATGTTAGCTCATATTAGGTCATATTAGGTCTTATTAGGTCATGTTAGGTCATATTAGGTCATGTTTGGTCCTTAAGGGCTCATGTGAGGTAAAATTAGGTCTTAAGTGATCATTTTAGGTCTTAAGGGGTCTTTTAGGTCATGTTAGGTCTTAAGGGGTCTTATTAGGTCATGTGAGGTCATGTTAGGTCTTAAGGGGTCTTTTAGGTCATGTGAGGTCATATTAGGTCTTAAGGGGTCTTTTAGGTCATGTTAGGACATGTTAGGTCATATTAGGTCTTTTAGGTCTTATAAGGTCTTGAGGGGTCATGGCTTAAGGGGTTAAGGGCTTAAGGGGTCATGGCTTAAGGGGTTGGGGCTTAAGGGCTTAAGGGGTCATGGCTTAAGGGTCATGTTCGGTCCTTAAGGGCTTAAGGGGTCATGTGAGGTCATGTTAGGTCATGCTAGGTCTTATTAGGTCATATTAGGTCATGTTTGGTCTTTAAGGGGTCATGTGAGGTCAAATTAGGTCTTAAAAGGGATCATTTTAGGTCTTAAGGGGTCATGTTAGGTCATGTTAGGTCTTATTTTAGGTCTTAAGGGGTCATTTTAGATCATTTTAGGTCTCATTTTAGGTCTTAAGGGGTCATGTTAGATCATTTTAGGTCTTAAGGGGTCATGTTAGGTCTTATTAGTTCATAGTAGGACTTATTAGGTCATGTTAGCTCATATTAGGTCATATTAGGTCTTATTAGGTCATGTTAGGTCATATTAGGTCATGTTTGGTCCTTAAGGGCTCATGTGAGGTAAAATTAGGTCTTAAGTGATCATTTTAGGTCTTAAGGGGTCTTTTAGGTCATGTTAGGTCTTAAGGGGTCTTATTAGGTCATGTGAGGTCATGTTAGGTCTTAAGGGGTCTTTTAGGTCATGTGAGGTCATATTAGGTCTTAAGGGGTCTTTTAGGTCATGTTAGGACATGTTAGGTCATATTAGGTCTTTTAGGTCTTATAAGGTCTTGAGGGGTCATGGCTTAAGGGGTTAAGGGCTTAAGGGGTCATGGCTTAAGGGGTTGGGGCTTAAGGGCTTAAGGGGTCATGGCTTAAGGGTCATGTTCGGTCCTTAAGGGCTTAAGGGGTCATGTGAGGTCATGTTAGGTCATGCTAGGTCTTATTAGGTCATATTAGGTCATGTTTGGTCTTTAAGGGGTCATGTGAGGTCAAATTAGGTCTTAAAAGGGATCATTTTAGGTCTTAAGGGGTCATGTTAGGTCATGTTAGGTCTTATTTTAGGTCTTAAGGGGTCATTTTAGATCATTTTAGGTCTCATTTTAGGTCTTAAGGGGTCATGTTAGATCATTTTAGGTCTTAAGGGGTCATGTTAGGTCTTATTAGTTCATAGTAGGACTTATTAGGTCATGTTAGCTCATATTAGGTCATATTAGGTCTTATTAGGTCATGTTAGGTCATATTAGGTCATGTTTGGTCCTTAAGGGCTCATGTGAGGTAAAATTAGGTCTTAAGTGATCATTTTAGGTCTTAAGGGGTCTTTTAGGTCATGTTAGGTCTTAAGGGGTCTTATTAGGTCATGTGAGGTCATGTTAGGTCTTAAGGGGTCTTTTAGGTCATGTGAGGTCATATTAGGTCTTAAGGGGTCTTTTAGGTCATGTTAGGACATGTTAGGTCATATTAGGTCTTTTAGGTCTTATAAGGTCTTGAGGGGTCATGGCTTAAGGGGTTAAGGGCTTAAGGGGTCATGGCTTAAGGGGTTGGGGCTTAAGGGCTTAAGGGGTCATGGCTTAAGGGTCATGTTCGGTCCTTAAGGGCTTAAGGGGTCATGTGAGGTCATGTTAGGTCATGCTAGGTCTTATTAGGTCATATTAGGTCATGTTTGGTCTTTAAGGGGTCATGTGAGGTCAAATTAGGTCTTAAGGGATCATTTTAGGTCTTAAGGGGTCATGTTAGGTCATGTTAGGTCTTAAGGGGTCATGTTAGATCATTTTAGGTCTCATTTTAGGTCTTAAGGGGTCATCTTAGATCATTTTAGGTCTTAAGGGGTCATGTTAGGTATTATTAGTTCATAGTAGGACTTATTAGGTCATGTTAGCTCATATTAGGTCATAAATTAAATATTAATTTTAAAGATCAATTAATTTTTGGCTTCAATTACAAAATCTGGAAACATGTATCAATGTACAAATAGATCAATATATATATATATATATATATATAATATATATATATATATATATATATATATATATCTCAAAAATCAAACATGTACATCAATGTTTAAATGTCTATATAGTGCAAAATCCAAACATGTGTCAATGTACAAATAGATCAATATACAAAACATGCACCTACATATCAATGTAAATGTACACACACACACACACACATATATATATATATATATATATATATATATATATATATATATATATATATATCTCAAAAATCAAACATGTACATCAATGTTTAAGTGTCTATACATATATATCACAAAATCCAAACATGTATCAATGAACACATCAACTACGTTGATGATCACCATCACGTGCTAGATGTGCGGGCCTGTGTGGATCCTCGTCCTGCTGGACCTGAGTCTGTAAATGTAAATATAATGTTACATATATATATATATATATATATATATATATATATATATATATATATATATATATATATATATATATATATATATAAGAACTTGAAATGTAAATAAATTTTTATAAAATTTTAATTTTTAATTTATTTCAAGTGTACCTTTGTATCATGATGAATCAGATCAGCAGGCTCCTCTAAATCTCCATATGCAACACCTATCACAATGTCCTGTACCACATTTAAATACATTTAAATTTAAATATAGAACTATATGTACACATGTATATCTATATAAATTGAAATTAAATTCAGATTCTTGTACCTGCTGTAATGCACGTCCAAGGTCGAATAACTCAGAAGAGTGCAAGGACATTGCATTAGGATCAATGGCATCGTCCATAAGCAAATCTGAGAATCTACTATGAACTCGTGAGGTCGTAGCCTGTGTCTGCTATGTGGGAGCCTGTGTATGCTGTGTGGGAGCCTGTGTATGCTGTGGAGGTGGTGTAAGATCATCCACACTCTATCTAGAGGAACCTGCCTCTGCATCTGAGCTCTGACCTCGACTGCTGCCTGTGGAGGATCTACGACACTGTCCTCCTCCAATGAAAGTAGGTAAATCACGTGGCTCAATCCCATGCAATGTAGAAATCCTCTGGTAAGCAGCCAGGAGATCACTCACTAACATACCACTAATCTCACGCACACAATCCTCAGGTAGTCATCCTATCTCATCTAGAGTAGGAAGATCAAATCTGATGTATGGGTCATAAAATGGACTAGATGGTGATACACCTGCACTCGTCCATGATCAAAGCATGTACCTACCCACACGATCAGATGAAAACTGCTCAACCTGAGTCGTAATGGTGACAATGCTAGAATACATATCTAAATGTGTGTCCTCAGCTACAACCTGCCCAGCTCCAGTGTAGGCCTCCAAACCTTTTGGAAGAACCAAAAGGTTTTGACCCACCAATGCCCTCTTACTAGGGGGCTGTGGTATATCGGGTTGTCTACACTTATCCTGATATCTCCCCCGACCCTGACCAGCATGTGGAGGTAGATCTATGTAGTCAACATCATAGCCCAAATGAAACTCTGCAAACAATTGTTTGCAGAAATATAGTGGCACCTCATCCTTTTGGGGCCACATATGATGTGCTGCTAACCATCTAGGATATCTAAAAGGGGCCACTATGTCATCTATACAAAAAGTGACCCTATATGCTCAAACCACCCTCTTATTGATGTAATGGGTGCCAAACATGTTCTTCACCTGAGTGACTGAGACATCTGAATCAACTGTCCTCCAACCTACTGTCCCTATGACAGCGCTAGATAGGCTATGATAAAAAACATCAATCGATACATCATCATATGGATTGTATGATTCAGCCTTTTGAATCATACTCATGAGCTCAGTGCGTATAGCTGTCAATTTCTCCCTATTAGGGAGAGTAGTACTATTCTGCAGTGTTCGCTCTAATGTAGTCAGAGCAGCCTGCATCCTAGAGATAGTCTCATCTCTACGACTATCTCTAGCATGTGGGGCCTGGGTACTATTACGGTCTGAGGGAGCTTGTGATCCATGACTATCATGGACACTCTGATATGAACCACTAGAAGCCATGAGTGATATGCACACAAAGGTAATATATATCTAGATCTAGATATAGATAAAAAAATGCTCGCTAGAAGTAGGCACATGTGCACATATACATACATCCAAATGTTAGAAAATCAATTGATATATATATATATATATATATATATATATATATATATATATATATATATATATATATATATATATATATATATATATATATATATATATATATATATATATATATATATATATATATATATATATATATATATATATATATATATATATATATATATATATATATATATCTACAAATTAATTTAAATAAATTAAAAATATCTAACTTTCAATTTGTACATGTGTTGTACAATACTTCAAGTAAACATGAAAACATTTTAAAAACTTCAAACAAACACACATGAACTAATTTTCAAATGCATTTTTACATAATATAAATTAAATTATATTAAATTAAACATTTAAATTCATGCATTTACATATGCACATGTGAAATATTTTTAAATATTTAAAAACATAATTTAAACTTGAAGGCATTTACACATGTATTCAATCATGGTAGTAGAACTAATTCATGTGCACGCATATTTACTAATTTGAATGCATATTTACATGTACATATTTACTTTACACACATGACAAAAATTAATTTGTACAAATTTCCATAACTAGAGAGGGAAAAACATTATATTGAAATTAAATACTAAAAGAAATGGTGTAAATGTATAATAATTTGGAAACGGGTTCATGGGTCTTAAGAGTCTTAAGAGTCTTAATTAGGTTGAAAGTAACCTGGTCTTATGGGTCTTATGAGCTCGTCTTAAGGGTCTTATGAGATCGTCTTATGGTTCTTAACCTGGTCTTAAATGAGCTCATCTTAAGGGTCTTCTGAGCTTGTCTTAAGGGTCCTATTGGGTATTAACCTTCTCTTAGAGGGACTTTGTAATGTTTGACTGTGTGATGATTACCACAATGTGTTATGGAACTTTCATAGGAAAATACTTTATCCTAAGTTTTAGATAGTATCAAAACCTTAGTTTGGTAACTTTAGGCAACTAAAAATAAATATGACCTTATAATTAAGGTATCCTAGATATAATAAGAGTTAGGGCTTTATTCATTTTGATAAATAGGAATTTTCTTAGCAAAGGATGAAAATAATAGTTTTGATAATATCCACCACTATACTTATTTAGACTAAAAAAAATGCATAGGGGAGTTTGATCATCCACGGGCCATGACAAATAGAATAAGGAAATATGACAATCTAGACCATGACTAAGATTAAAGAGAACTAATTGAATTGATTAAATAATATTGGCACTAGACAAAAATGTTTAATTACTCAATCTACTAACAATAATAAATCAATACAAAAGAAAAGTGTTAAGAGTTCAATGATAGCAAAGTGTTCAAACAAACAATACTATTTCAAATCAATTTAGTTGGCTACCTTGGCTTTATAGAAAGTTATATGATATTGATGGTATAGTTTTCTTGTGGCTTGATAATAATTAAATGATTAATTTTGTATTACAAAGTGTGATAAGTTAAAACACATTAGTATGCAAATGTTATCTAATAATTGTTATCAGATAACTATATAATTATTAGGATTTACTATGACATCTTTCTTCATATTGCCTTTCCTATCTCACAACTATAGGTCTTATAAAGATGAATGCCAATATCATGGTCCAACTCTAAAATATCAAAAAGAAAGTAATGCAATTTCAAAGATATATACTAAATATTTGGGCTAAATCAAAGAGTGTTACAATGGATAATGATACTTTATTTCAACATTTTTGTGACTATTATGTGTTTTGGTTATGCTAGTCTATTTTGTTTCTTTCCATTTATTGATATAGCATCTAGTCATTATAAAACTACTTTGTTCAATATTAAAAAACATGACAACTTAAAACTTAAGGATTAATTTATCAGGAGTCAACAATGAAATAAAATAAAAGTGCATGCTATAAAGATAAGTTGTTTTAATATATAACTTGATCTAATGGCATGAAAACAATATAACTCGAACAATGATGATTATTGAATGCATAAGGTAAGTTTCTTACTACATTGTTTAGTCATTTAACCTAGGTAGCGGTTGCACTTGTCCTTGTCACTTGGGTCCTATTGGGTCTTAAGGGTCACATTAGGTCTTAAAGGTTTTAATTAGGTCTTATTGAGCCAAGTAAGGGTGAACTATTTTGACCTATTAAGTTCTATTAGGTCTTAAGTGGTCCTATTAGGTCTTAAGGGTCCTAATAGGTCATATTTAGTGGATGTTAAGTCTTGAAAGTGTTCCTATTAGGTCAGTAAGAGTAGATAGTCCATTATGTTTTAATTTTGATATTATTAAGTTAAATATTGGATCTTATAATTACATCCATCCTATTAGGTTTTAATGGTCTTATTAAATGTCTCAAGGGTAGGTGGACTATTTCATGTTTTTAAACGTTCCAGTTTACATTTTACTTAAATTATATATTTTTTCTATGTTTAAGTTTTATTTGTTAATTTTGTACATTTTTAAAAGTAAATACAATACATATTAAGAAAAGACTTTTTTTTACATATGAATATTAAAAAAATAATTAAAAAATAACTAAAAAACACAAACAAAAAAATAAAAAATTTAAAAAAAAAATCTACCTCTGACTCAGCTGAGTTGCACTATCACTCTTTAGCCGCTTTCCTTAGCCCCTCACTGTTCAAATGAGGGGCTAAAACCATTGAGCAAGCTATTAGTAGTGCCTCGTAGACTCAGTTGAGTCCTACTCGGCCGAGTAGGACTCGGCCGAGTCTCCGCGGCCACGTAGGTGCCACTCGGTGCCCCGTGGCACCTCCCCTTCTTTAGCCGAGTAGGACTCGGCCGAGTTAGTCAGGTTAGCCAAAAGGGTGACACCTGATTGTGCTTTTACCCCACACAGAATAGAACAAAAGACACACAGATTTAACGTGGTTCACCCAATCCCTGGGCTACGTCCACCAACAGCGAGTCCAATATTATTATTATCCAGTGATTACAACCTGATTACAATCTGTAATCCCTTACAGCCCAATTCTACCGCAAGTACTAAAATACTACATCATGAAAATCCCTAACCCTAAGCCATATTATACAATATTTTCCCACTTTAGGGTTAGAATGAGTTTAAAGTAGTCGGCCCAAATAACCAAAAAGTGTACAGTACTTTCCTGGATAGTACTTTCCTGATTAGTCACCACAAGCTAACAGTATTGATGTATATTAATGTATTATGTGAATTCTGATGTATGATCAGAGAAGTGCGAGTTTGTGATAAGTTTGTAAAGAGCATTAAAGGAAAATCCAGAATATTGAAGATATTCAATAGCAGTGAAAGGTTTTGTTCATTATCTTTTGTATTGAAGAATATCATTGTACATTACATGTTTGGATAGTGATCTCATCTTGCATACATACTTTTATATTTTATAATACCAACTCCTAACAAGGTTGAGGCTTCTAACAAGGCCTAAGTCCTCTAGCAAGGACTGAGACACTATACAGATGTAATAGACTCCTCACATGATCAATATCTTTCACAAGATACTTTTGATTAGTGGATCATTTATTGGGTACCATGCCCGCCAAGGTTTTTCCTTGGCTAGGGTTTCCTTGATAACAAATATGGTGTTATGAGTTCTATTGTTTTATGGTTGTGTTTAATAATCAGTTTAATTAGTTTAGTTTCTTAAGAAAATTACAAGTTAATTAATAATAT